>JARACY010002033.1:0-48003 GCA_029255725.1 Scrobipalpa atriplicella
AGCACATGCAAACTAAGGCCCGTATTTATAATCAGCTCTCAAGAGTGACAGCAAGTTTGAGTTCGTATCAGAAATGTCATTCCAGTACAAAATGACCTGTTAAATGCGCACTTAATATTGCTCTCAATCTTGAGACCGTTTTATAAATACGAGCCTAAGTTGATAAATTAGTACTAGACATGATAGAAGTGAAGCTGGCAATTAATTTCCATATTCTTAAACGAAAGAAAGCACTCTTCGCCTACTCGTCTTCGTAAGTTTAATAAGATTTCTTTGGACTTTTCTTAATTCATTAAATTAAAATACCTTTCTATCTTCGGAATGCGGTTATACAAATTAAATCAGTGTTTTAATTTGACAACCTCCATAAGAATCTAAATAATGCAATTAACTCTTCTTTCCTTGATAACTAAATTTGCTTCTAGGGATGGGGTGAATATTCCATGAAATATTATTAAATATACAGAGAAGGAAAAAAAAAAACCTGACCAAACTTTAGAGTGTGAACCTACGCATGAAACTGAGCAACTTTCCTCGAGGAACATAGATCGAAATATAAAAACATAATGGCGATCCCACTCAAAATATTGATGCGCTGACACAATGTGTATTTTTTTTTTCATATTTCTGTTCTTTTGACAAAGTTGTTCAGTTTCAGTTTGATACTTATTTCCTTATTTCCATATAGAAATAAGCCAGCTTATCAAATACCAGGTGCAAGGGACAGCTGCCGTAACTCAAAACAAAACTGTTCGGTTTTTATTCAGCTTTCACCCAGGAAAAACTTTCAGGAAACAAAAAATTAATTACTTCCCAATACAAAATTGCCACCTTGACTAGACAAAACCAATGAGAAAACCAATTTTATTTTGTTTCCTGAAAAATATACTAAGAAAATTGTTCATCACAGTAACCCCTTTCAGTTTGCGTGAAGCTCTCCTTTATGTACCCCCGGTGTAAGTACCTAATACGCCAAAGATGAATGAAGGTTAATTAATATATTCCTTTTAGACAATATTTTTATATTCTTTAAATCTCCGTACTTTTTACAATATTTTTTTATCCAAATCTAGTTCTACTCTACCTCTTCGCGTACCTATTCCAAAGATAAGCGAATCCATAGCGCTTGCATTCCCAATTAACTTATCTAGTTGCAGTTCTAGGTTCTAGCTCCGAAACTTCTTAGCCACAAAGTTCCTGATACAGTCGACCAACGTGCGTGGAATTGACAATTTCGGGAACGGTAACACTTACCATAGGAAGTCACTTTTGTACGCGATGCGATTGCCTCTGTGGTCTATATGTCTGAGTAAAGGTCCTGGATTCGATTCATACGGTGACTTCGAATTCCCTGCAGAAAATAAATGGGGTTGTTCAGCCCGTGAAATAGAACACATGTCATCATGAATTTTTTAGAGAAAATTAAAAAAAAAACATCAATACCATCAATCATTTCGCATAATATTCATCCATAACACACAAAAAATTAGACCCCGTTATCTTGCCCCTAGTAACCCCACAAAACAACACAAACACAAGGCATCAAGAAAACCTTTATCTTCCATGGCGTGTATATTTTTTTATTTATCGCTTTGTGATATTTTCCCCATTTTGGTTAGGACATTGCAGGCTGAATCATCTGATCGTCCGAAAATAAAAAAGATTCCGTGCCTCGGAGGGTGCGTTAAGCCATCGGTCCCGGTAGCTGTCAGCGAAATTAGCCTTCTAAAAATAGCCAAAAAACTTCTGGTACTTCTAGTCGTTCGACTCGAAACCCACTCGGTAAGATACTTTATAGATACTTTATACAACATGTAACATAAAGGGTATATGCATCGTGAAATGTGTGAATCCACCCATGAAACTGAACAACTTTTCCTAAGGAACACAAGGTCGAAATACGAAAAAAAAGTTTTGACTTCTCATACTAAATGCGCTATCAGCGGACGCATTTAGTATGGAAGGTCAAATTTTTTTTTTGTTTTTCGACCTATGTTCCTTAGGAAAAGTTGTTCAGTTTCATGGGTAGATTCACACATTTCTCGATGCATATACCCTTTCTGTTACACGTTGTATAAGATACTTTAATATAATTTCATTGATTTTCATACATTATCTTATCCACGATAACATCGACGGTACCGTGAACTCGCCGTTGCCGGTGCCCTGCCGTCTAGTGGAAAAGCGCCCAATAGCTTTTATCCTGGTCCCGATCCATTACCTGCTCATTCACCAGGTGTTTTATATTCCACAGTCCTCCATGTAAGATAACACGCTCCATTTGCGTGCACCTTCACGGCAACAATGCGGAAAACTCGAGCTACTTTGACTATTTGTCGCGTAATAATCGAAGATAAAGTTGGAATTTTCCTCAGAATTCCACAGAATAAAAAAAGGCGCTAGAGCCGACTTCTCTAATCGATGTCAGAATTCTGATAGTTTATTTTGCTCTTATAACCAGACTTATAACCAGAGAACTGTTTATAACACTATTTTGTGTTGATGAAGCTAGTTTATCAAGAAATCTTATAAGGTCTTTTTTTTTCTTCAGAATTCCACAGAATTAAAAAGGGCACTGGAGCCGACTTCTCAAATGCATTTGAGAGACAAGAATCAACCTGCACAACAAACAAGTTTGCCACTTATTCAAAGGTAATTAAAGGTCTACGAAGAAAAAGGGTATTTTTAGAAGGCTAATTTCGCTGACAGCTACCGGGACCGATGGCTTAACGCACCCTCCGAGGCACGGAATCTTTTTTATTTTCGGACGATCAGATGATTCAGCCTGCAATGTCCTAACCAAAATGGGGAAAATATCACAAAGCGATAAATAAAAAAATATACACGCCATGGAAGATAAAGGTTTTCTTGATGCCTTGTGTTTGTGTTGTTTTGTGGGGTTACTAGGGGCAAGATAACGGGGTCTAATTTTTTGTGTGTTATGGATGAATATTATGCGAAATGATTGATGGTATTGATGTTTTTTTTTTTAATTTTCTCTAAAAAATTCATGATGACATGTGTTCTATTTCACGGGCTGAACAACCCCATTTATTTTCTGCAGGGAATTCGAAGTCACCGTATGAATCGAATCCAGGACCTTTACTCAGACATATAGACCACAGAGGCAATCGCATCGCGTACAAAAGTGACTTCCTATGGTAAGTGTTACCGTTCCCGAAATTGTCAATTCCACGCACGTTGGTCGACTGTATCAGGAACTTTGTGGCTAAGAAGTTTCGGAGCTAGAACCTAGAACTGCAACTAGATAAGTTAATTGGGAATGCAAGCGCTATGGATTCGCTTATCTTTGGAATAGGTACGCGAAGAGGTAGAGTAGAACTAGATTTGGATAAAAAAATATTGTAAAAAGTACGGAGATTTAAAGAATATAAAAATATTGTCTAAAAGGAATATATTAATTAACCTTCATTCATCTTTGGCGTATTAGGTACTTACACACCGGGGGGTACATAAAGGAGAGCTTCACGCAAACTGAAAGGGGTTACTGTGATGAACAATTTTCTTAGTATATTTTTCAGGAAACAAAATAAAATTGGTTTTCTCATTGGTTTTGTCTAGTCAAGGTGGCAATTTTGTATTGGGAAGTAATTAATTTTTTGTTTCCTGAAAGTTTTTCCTGGTGGAAAGCTGAATAAAAACCGAACAGTTTTGTTTTGAGTTACGGCAGCTGTCCCTTGCACCTGGTATTTGATAAGCTGGCTTATTTCTATATGGAAATAAGGAAATAAGTATCAAACTGAAACTGAACAACTTTGTCAAAAGAACAGAAATATGAAAAAAAAAAATACACATTGTGTCAGCGCATCAATATTTTGAGTGGGATCGCCATTATGTTTTTATATTTCGATCTATGTTCCTCGAGGAAAGTTGCTCAGTTTCATGCGTAGGTTCACACTCTAAAGTTTGGTCAGGTTTTTTTTTTTCCTTCTCTGTATATTTAATAATATTTCATGGAATATTCACCCCATCCCTAGAAGCAAATTTAGTTATCAAGGAAAGAAGAGTTAATTGCATTATTTAGATTCTTATGGAGGTTGTCAAATTAAAACACTGATTTAATTTGTATAACCGCATTCCGAAGATAGAAAGGTATTTTAATTTAATGAATTAAGAAAAGTCCAAAGAAATCTTATTAAACTTACGAAGACGAGTAGGCGAAGAGTGCTTTCTTTCGTTTAAGAATATGGAAATTAATTGCCAGCTTCACTTCTATCATGTCTAGTACTAATTTATCAACTTAGGCTCGTATTTATAAAACGGTCTCAAGATTGAGAGCAATATTAAGTGCGCATTTAACAGGTCATTTTGTACTGGAATGACATTTCTGATACGAACTCAAACTTGCTGTCACTCTTGAGAGCTGATTATAAATACGGGCCTTAGTTTGCATGTGCTATTTTCGTTTACCACGATTCTGAACAATTACATTTCTTTTTCGAGTAGTATTTTTTTTTAATTGTGACCCTGCTGATGCTAAACCATCCCCTTAATGATGATGATATGAGCCATAGCATGAAATTAAATTAACAATGTGTATTAAAAGGTTGGAAATAGAAGGGAACATTATTTTTGTTTTACATTGCCAACCCTAACAACACTTTTTCACGGCCAGAGAACGGGCCCGTTTTTATAATCAGCTCTCAAGAGTGACAGCGAGTTTGAGTCCGTATCAGAAATGTCATTTCAGTACAAAACGATCTGTCAAATCCAAACTTAATATTGCTCTCAATCTTGAGATCGCTTTATATGATATGATCCTTCCGACCGATTTCGGCCATGGCGACTACTTCGACTCCTAGTCGGATCGCTTTATAAATACGAGCCAAAGTATATCCCTAAAAATTTATAATTGGTGACGCCTAAAACTTTCGAGTTTTTCTGGGGTTCACAAAAAGGTGCCGTTTTGTTAAGAGTTGCGCTTTGAAAAACTTCAAATCAAGAGACTTATCACACGCCTCGTATTTTTTACTCTTTTATTAAGTTTCGTAAAGAGATAACGAGTTTTTATTAAGTTCAGATGAGTTTTCGATTAGAGACTTCTTCTGCGACAAAATTTGGTATGGCGATCGGGGTGAAAAGAATGCAAGAATGTAAGTCTTATAGCAAACCCTATGGGTAGGGTTTTCCATATAGTACCTACTTATGATTTCTAATCCTACAACTGATACACCTGACTTAACAATTCTCTCATGTTGTGAACTAATTAGGACGGGCGCGGATGGGTGCATGTGCATGTTTAGATTGGTTGTGTACAAAATGTAATTATAAAGTGACCATCTAACTTGGCCCTACTAAGATTGTTGACGCAGCCTTAGTGCACTTATGTACATCCAAGCAGAAGAACGTCATAGCAATCATGATGGATGACCTACGATTTGAAGCTAGGAGCGAACCCAAATCCCCCAGAAGTAGGTATTTCAAAAGATGTTTAACATGATCTACGATACAATTTTATGATACGAAATCCCATAATGGATTATTTTGTGATGCAAGCGTCTATAGGCTAGATCTAGAAGATAACATGACCGAGTTACCTACGTCAGAATGATCCGACGCTTCCTTTTAGTACGGTTGTATCATAGGTTGACTTGACTATTCCCTATGCGTTTTTACCACAAAAATTTATCGCGCCTTTTTCTGAAACGATATCGTCATCTATTTTGCGACTTACTCTCAATCCGAAATCATATATCAGTGTACATGTTTATCCTGGTGACATGGCACGTCCTACACATGGGGGCCTTTTTTAAGGCCCGTCAAACTTGCGATAAGCGACGCGAGTGCCATCTATCTTCCTCCGTTAGACATACTCTGATAGGCGCCCGCATGGCATGATGTAATCGCAAATCGTTTAGCTAGGCAACAGTGATCTTGAAAAACGCATACCAAAGAACGTAGGTTAAATTTTTGACGGTGAAAGGGATATCCTTTTCATTCCATAAGAGGTCACTTTTAGCAAGATCGACATTCAAAGATTAGATAGGTTAAGTCTAAATTGTGACCATAAGGATTAGAAAATTAAGGATTGGATACTTGCGATTGTCACAAAATGTTAAATATTCATGAAATTGGTTGCATTTGAAAATTACTTGTGCCACTAAGCTCTACGTTCCGCCTTAATTATGAACAGGGTATTATAGTAAGAAGGGTGTTTGTGCACTCATCCATATTAAATTCGTATCCAATTAGAATGAAAAAAAAAACTAATGAAACTTATATGGATGAATGGGTGTACAAACTGTCGAATCGGAAGCGAATTGTATACGGATGAGTGCACAAAATGCCTTAAGAGTCGTTCTTCTTCCCCATCCCAAAAAAACATCATCTACGTAAAATAAGTCAAGTGTCTACAATGGGAACTCGATTCAACCACCTGCAACTTCGCCCACGAGCGCTAACATATTTTTTTGCTGTCAAGAATTTTAGAGAAAGGTCGAGAAGTGACTTGTTATTAATTTAGTTTTGTTTAGTTTTATTCAAACCCCTGTAAATGGCGTTGCAAGTAAAACTATTTTAAAGTTAGATTGAGTTGCCGACCGAGGCCTTCATATACCTATATAATAGATGTTTTGTGTAGTTGTTCTTTCGCGTTGTCCTACTGGGACATCAGATATTACCTTCGTAAGTTTTCTGAAGCTATTATTTTCTAGGGATTCAAATTGTAGAACCTAAGTGGCGTTTTTGGAACCACATGAAAATGAAATTTTTGTATGGTTTGTTTGGATTTACGAAACCAATGGACGTGAAATCGTTTCTAACACCTTTTGCCGTGATTTCTTAATTAATCTTTATTTGACAGATAATGGAGTTTTGCATGGTAACTTAATACTTATCGTACCCGACAGCCTTCGAAAACGTAACGTGTCTATGAAGCAGATTAATAAGTATACGTAGATGACTTTCTGCTATAACGTCAACATCTTTTCTTTTTCCTCAAAACATTTACCCACATATTTTTTCAGACATCACTGCTCTACCTTTCCGCCCCTTGTCAAAGTACCTGAGTCAGTCCCGCTTACTGGTAGAACTCATGAGTTGCCCGGCCACAAATATTTAGTGGTGACTGCTTGAACGCGCCACCGGGTTTGTAGACCATGAGGTAAATAGTGATGGGAGCATGAGAGCGGCTCAGTGGGTTAGGTCGGTGATTCAGTCTTACTAACTGGACTCATGAGTTGCTCGGCCGCAAATATTTAGTGGTGACTACTTGAACGCGCCCCCAGGTTTGTAGAACGCGAGGTAAATAGTGATGGGAGCATGAGAGCGGCTCAGTGGGTTAGGTCAGTGATTCAGTCTTACTAACTGGACTCATGAGTTGCTCGGCCACAAATATTTAGTGGTGACTACTTGAACGCGCCCCCGGGTTTGTATACCATGAGGTAAATAGTGATGGGAGCATGAGAGCGGCTCAGTGGGTTAGGTCAGTGATTCAGTCTTACTAACTGGACTCATGAGTTGCCCGGCCACAAATATTTAGTGGTGACTACTTGAACGCGCCCCCGGGTTTGTAGAACGCGAGGTAAATAGTGATGGGAGCATGAGGGCAACTCAGTGTGTTAGGTCTGTGATTCCCAACTCACTGACTGGACTCGTTGAGTTGCCCAGCCTTGCCCAGATTGCTTGAACGTTTTAATTTGATACTTATGGAATTTTATTTTATTTTATTTCGACATCTGCTTCTTGGGGAAAGAAAGTTGTTCAGTTTCATAGGAATGTTCAGGTTCACACCCTTAAATTCGGTCAGCGATTTTTTTACCCCCTCCCTATATACTTTGTATCTCTTGCAGTTTAATCGCACTCTCTTCTTTTTTATCGTTTTAACAATTTCTTCTTTTAGTAATCGGGTCAGATAATATTCTGGTGTTCATACCTGTATAAGTGTCATTACAGGTGCTTCTTAGTTATTTATTAGATATATAATACAGGTGACTCACATTGATCCAAGTCACTTACTTATCGCCCAACTCAAGCCATGCATAATGCAGAGTTTCAATTGTCTGCTATGGCACAGTGGCGGTCGTTCGGAATTCATTCCACGTTGCTCTCGAGGGGCAGTCTTTATTATTTCTTATGTGAACATGCTAAGAGGTCACATGTAAGAATGCATAATAGAACGGGGAGTAAGACTCTGGATCTGTTTACTAGGATTTGTGACTGTAGTAAAGAGGAGATACCTGTATGTTTTGAATGTTTTATTCTAGACCGTTACTAACTATGATAATAAAAATAGGTCAATAAGGTTATTGAAAAAAATTGCTGGCCGTATGAAACAGAACAATTTTATCCTAGGAACATAAGAAAGATTTTAGAATTTCCAAATAAAAAAGATTTTTGAATTCCCAAATAAAAAAAATTTTGGAATTCCCAAATGGCTGCTTAAATTGTATTATAGGACCGAAATATTTCTTTCTTTTGTAGGAGAAAAATTGGTAATAGTGACTAATTTTCTCACTAGGCACTAGCCCGACAGTACCATATTAAATTTGAAGTATGTGGTGCAGACACCCAGCAATATATTTTTTGTAATATAATATAGGATAGTCCTATTATTTATTGCAAAAAATCTCACTGTAAATTCACTTTAAGCTCCAGTCATAAAGGAAACTTTGGCCATTCTTAAAAGAGGCAGACAGGCGCAGCGAAACTTCGCTAATTTTATAGTTTTAAAAATGTTCATAAAATTTGTATCTGAAAAAGGCCAGCTCGACCAACTTAAAAAGCTATTCGTTTCAACGTAGCGACTAAAGTTTTCGAGGGCTCTTTAAATAAAACGGCTCTTTGTGTACCAGCTCTGTTGAAAAAGGTGAAAAGCAAAAAGTAGAGAGCACAGATTGAAGTCCAATCATGGTTTGTTTGATCGAGATTTTATGAGGAAAAAAAAGACTCGTTTGCCGATTATCGAAGGTTTAATCAACTTGGATTTTATTAGATTATTGGCTTTTCGGAGTAACGAGGTCGAGGGAATTATAATCACGAGGAACGTGGGTAAATAAAATTTTGGGTGGATTAAGAAATGTGCCAATTTTTGGATTAATTTAAGCATCTTTAGTTTTGGTCAATTGGGCCTCCCATACAAAATTACTCCATCAGCTTGCACCATTTTATTCCCAATTTTATTTTCCATATTTCGACATAATATTTTCCTTGAGGAAAGTTGTTGAGTTTCATGGGTACGTTCACTTACAACCTAAACCAAAAGGGTAAAAAAAATATTAACTCCCTGTATTTCTGAAATGAATGAAGGTTAATTAATATATTCCTTTTAGACAATATTTTTATATTCTTTAAATCTCCGTACTTTTTACAATATTTTTTTATCCAAATCTAGTTCTACTCTACCTCTTCGCGTACCTATTCCAAAGATAAGCGAATCCATAGCGCTTGCATTCCCAATTAACTTATCTAGTTGCAGTTCTAGGTTCTAGCTCCGAAACTTCTTAGCCACAAAGTTCCTGATACAGTCGACCAACGTGCGTGGAATTGACAATTTCGGGAACGGTAACACTTACCATAGGAAGTCACTTTTGTACGCGATGCGATTGCCTCTGTGGTCTATATGTCTGAGTAAAGGTCCTGGATTCGATTCATACGGTGACTTCGAATTCCCTGCAGAAAATAAATGGGGTTGTTCAGCCCGTGAAATAGAACACATGTCATCATGAATTTTTTAGAGAAAATTAAAAAAAAAACATCAATACCATCAATCATTTCGCATAATATTCATCCATAACACACAAAAAATTAGACCCCGTTATCTTGCCCCTAGTAACCCCACAAAACAACACAAACACAAGGCATCAAGAAAACCTTTATCTTCCATGGCGTGTATATTTTTTTATTTATCGCTTTGTGATATTTTCCCCATTTTGGTTAGGACATTGCAGGCTGAATCATCTGATCGTCCGAAAATAAAAAAGATTCCGTGCCTCGGAGGGTGCGTTAAGCCATCGGTCCCGGTAGCTGTCAGCGAAATTAGCCTTCTAAAAATAGCCAAAAAACTTCTGGTACTTCTAGTCGTTCGACTCGAAACCCAACTCGGTAAGATACTTTATAGATACTTTATACAACATGTAACATAAAGGGTATATGCATCGTGAAATGTGTGAATCCACCCATGAAACTGAACAACTTTTCCTAAGGAACACAAGGTCGAAATACGAAAAAAAAGTTTTGACTTCTCATACTAAATGCGCTATCAGCGGACGCATTTAGTATGGAAGGTCAAATTTTTTTTTTGTTTTTCGACCTATGTTCCTTAGGAAAAGTTGTTCAGTTTCATGGGTAGATTCACACATTTCTCGATGCATATACCCTTTCTGTTACACGTTGTATAAGATACTTTAATATAATTTCATTGATTTTCATACATTATCTTATCCACGATAACATCGACGGTACCGTGAACTCGCCGTTGCCGGTGCCCTGCCGTCTAGTGGAAAAGCGCCCAATAGCTTTTATCCTGGTCCCGATCCATTACCTGCTCATTCACCAGGTGTTTTATATTCCACAGTCCTCCATGTAAGATAACACGCTCCATTTGCGTGCACCTTCACGGCAACAATGCGGAAAACTCGAGCTACTTTGACTATTTGTCGCGTAATAATCGAAGATAAAGTTGGAATTTTCCTCAGAATTCCACAGAATAAAAAAAGGCGCTAGAGCCGACTTCTCTAATCGATGTCAGAATTCTGATAGTTTATTTTGCTCTTATAACCAGACTTATAACCAGAGAACTGTTTATAACACTATTTTGTGTTGATGAAGCTAGTTTATCAAGAAATCTTATAAGGTCTTTTTTTTTCTTCAGAATTCCACAGAATTAAAAAGGGCACTGGAGCCGACTTCTCAAATGCATTTGAGAGACAAGAATCAACCTGCACAACAAACAAGTTTGCCACTTATTCAAAGGTAATTAAAGGTCTACGAAGAAAAAGGGTATTTAGGGTACTTAAAATGGTCGTGTAATCCTCAGTCATGTTCTTGTTTAGGCTTAGATTAGACCATGCTTGGACGAAAAAAGGATAACTCGATTTACAGCAATTTTTGAGGCAATATTCAATAGAATGTAAGTTGGGATGGTGCGACCCTTCTTATATATCTCTAAGTATTAGGATCACTGACATTCCACAGAAGATATGGATCAAATTGAATTTGATATGTGATATATTCACAAGATATTTATATATCGACCATGTTTTCAGCATGTAGGTATACGTATGTTTATATCGGGTGGAACTCAAATTGCATTATTTTCCAAATGGCTGTTCTTTTTATTCACTACACTGAACAAAGAAAGGTGAAATATAAACACATACCAAAGTATCTTTGTCAGATTTTGCTTTTACTTATAGAGGTCCTGGGTTCGATTCCCAAGTGGAGAAACAAAGTTGATAATTGTTAATTTATCAATTTGTGAGATTTTTCCCAGTTTGGTCAGGACATTGCAGAATGAATCACTTGATTGTCCGAAAAGAAAAAGGATTTAGGAATATTTAATAGTTCACTTGGTGTTGTACTCCGGTGGAAAATAGTAAAGAGATGAGTTGTCAGTATATCTGCGAAACAATACAAATGGTGGTTAGTCCGTCTGTATTACAGATATAATAGAAAGAAGCATCATTTATGTAAATAAAGCCCAGATTTTGCTGTGTCCTAACGGTTCCTATCCAAAGCAGTTAGGATTCTAATAAATTTTATGCTAACAAAATTTCCTTGGCATGTCGTGCTTAGTTTTTCCACAATTTGTTGCGCGATACGTCCCGACGGCGACATTTTAGCGCTCCCGAAAGATAACGAGGTTACCTACTGCATCAAGACAGGGATGGATTAAGAGATTTGCATTATTTTCTTCTTTGGTTCATTTCTGCCTTCGACCTGTTTCAGATTTGCTACAAGCGTGCGACAAACGCGCATGCGTGTAGCACTATACATACATAGAGTAAAACAAATAGCTGACCCGCCGGACCAAGTTGTACCATTTGACAGTATCATTATTGATAGTAAGTACAAAACTTTAGGATGTCAACCCTACCCAACACAGGTCGAAATACAAAAATTAAAATTTGGCTCTCCCATGCTCGATGCGGCTCGAGTCAATTTGTATGGGAGGGCCAATTTTTTTTGTCAAAATATCTCAACCTATGTTCCTTGTGTCGTGGTGTGGTGTCTATGCACAGAAGAGTAAAAGGCGTTGGGAACTGGAGCGACGCGACTTTTCAAATCAGTGGTAGCCTCTGTCATGAATTGTGTTTCAAGCACTGTAAAAGAAACCGAATGGTTGACGTGCCTTTTTCGTACAGACAATCAGGAGCTTCAGCTTTGTATTGTCCTAATCAAACAGGGAATCAAGAGCCTATTCATATTCTCCATTCAAAAATGACAGTGCAGCCAGATGCCGCGTGGTGCAGTAAGATCGTATGAAATTCTTATGTCGTGTGGGTTTCGAGTCGATCGACCCGATGCACCAGGGTTCAGTGCTAATAGGCCTCTGGCATGGTTTCTGTTACGACCACCGTCAAAGACAGCGACCGGGTCCGACGGCTTAACGTGCCCTCTGAAGCACTAGGGTACATTTTTAAGTTTTCATAATTGTTAGTACCTAATACTAACTGGCCAAGACCTTTAAGCACTTTTCGCAATACAAAGCTTAGATACTAATTAGGATACTAATTATTGCTTCATGTTTTGGCAAATTGTCATGAAAATGTTGGTATTTGAAATACAATTAACTATAATTTATTTTATTACGAAAAGTTGCAACACCTCTGCTTTGTTGCCACCTCATGGTGGCTTAAGGGGCTACCCTGAGCCAGGTGGCACCCACATCAGTCAAAAAATCATTACTCACTGAAAAAGCCATTAATCGAAAATCTGGTAAACCAGATTGAAATAAAAGCAAAGATATTTTAGAACGTCATAAAGTTGCCATTCATAGTTCCTGGTAGGAAACAGAAGCGAAAATCAGCCACTTTTAGCACTTTTGGTATCTGTAACTGCTGTAAACACTGAATCATGAATTTATAGTGCTTAAAACAAACTTCAGTACCTATTCTTTAATCTGGTTTACCGGATTTTCGATTAATTGCGTTTTCAGTGAGTATTGGTTTTTTAACTGATGAGGGCGCTGGCGGCACCGGGGATCCCCTTAAAGCGCCCGTGGAGACTAGTGAACTAGTGATGCAGCATAAGTACCGCTTCTGTGCGAAAGATTATCCACCTGTTTCCAGCTTTGTGTGGATCCAGCAAGTTTAATGAGTAGATTCTTAGGCTCGTATTTATAAAGCAATCTCAAAATTGAGAGCAATATTAAGTATGGATTTGACTGACCGTTTTGTACTGAAATGACATTTCTGATACGAACTCAAGCTCGCTGTCACTCTTGAGAGCTGATTATAAATACAGGCCTTAGAAACCTTGCCGGCACACCCACTAGACGTGAAAAGCGATCGCATTTTAAAGATAAAACCATGATTTATACCTATACATTACATGTACAATACAATAGGGCTTACAGCTTTGCTCGGATGCAAATTCAGTCTACAGTGTGTAAGGGACACCTTCCCGCAAACTGATAGAGGTTGCTCAGTCAACGTAACTGGACAACATTCACGACGAAATTCATCCAAGAAATGAAAAAGAGAAACGATTTCCCACACAAATTGTCTGATCGAGGTGGTCATTCTATGTAGGGGAATGAACCTAACCTAAGTAATTTATTTTTCATTACCTGAAATAATTTCCTTCTTGTGAAAGATGTTCAATTTTGTTGACTGGGCAACCGCTATCAGTTTGTGGGAAGATGTTAATACAGTCGTACAAGGATCTTTTGGCGCATGGGTGACATTGACAGCACAGATTACCTAGTATACATGTCCGTTAGGTTATGTATACTAGGTAATCTGTGCTGTCAATGTCACCCACGCGCCAAAAGATCCTTGTACGAGTGTATAAGTCTATACCTGTCGTTTTCTATCATGAGAGAAAGGGACGGCAATAATCTTAGTCAAGATTTAATTAAGTCGTGCCCCCAAAGAATCGATAGCATTGTATGAATAACTACAAAAATGTTAAATACCCATGAATAGGTACTACCTACACTAAGTATAAACTGGCAATTGGTCTAACTTATTTCTTCCTGTTTCATATTCCATGAAAATTAAAAAAAGCCTCGCAAAAACAGTACAAAATTTTTCTTTTTTTTTCTTTTTCTGGTATCGGCTTGGCAAGATCACACAGCAGAGTGTTGCTCGCTCAAATAATTATTAACAGGACCCCCAACACTAGAAATTACAATGTTCCTAGCGAAAAGTTGCCTTTTATTTCGCAGGCTACTGGCTAATTGTCCATTTGTGGGCAGTCGCGCGTGCTACGCGAAAAACAGAGAAATAGTGGTCGCCATTTTTAATTCAATTCTTTCGAACAAAAGCTGCCGGTGCATTTTTCGTGGTGCTCGCGGTCATGAAACTAGAATAAAAATTTTAGAGACCGAAAGTTGGCGTCAGAATTTTAGTTTTCTATTGGTCGTGGAATATAGAATGTTTCTTTTAATGTTTAGTGAATATAATTTTAGAAGAATAAAAGTACTTTTTCCTATCGAATAAAAACTTTGTTAATGCCTTTTCAACGTATTTTTATGAATATTACATATTACTATTCTTTGGTATGTAACATGGGAATAAGGTCGTATGTAACATGTAACCTAACATTTTAATTTTAGAACTTAATTAAATAAATTTATAATTCCTTTGTAACGAGAAAATTTTAAAAAGCGAACCTTAAATAACCTAAATATACACACGCAGCGTCCATGACACGTAGCAAGTAATTCCAAGATTAATCTACATAAGCCTTGTAAAAATTTAGGGTCACAAATTAATTTTCCATACCATCCCGGCAGGGATTTAGACCCCTATAAATAAGACCCTCTATTCACTTAGGGTGTTATATTTACACAGGTTATAAAGGGTGTAAGGTTTATCAGCTAGATGGTCGACAAAGGCTTCATTCACCGACTTTGTACCCTTAACCCGAGCTATTCTTTACTTAGTTATGTCATTATACCTACGACGTTAGACTCGTTACATAGGAGCTAAGAACACATATTATTCAGCTTAATTTGTACTCAACCAAGAAGTAGGCCCTTGGAGAAAATTCTAAAGATGTTTCCGTTTCTTCTATTCTACAAAACCACGGAACGGAATCTATTATAAAGTTAATCATACATAAATAACAACAACAGTATTTTTTTCTAGTCAAAACAATTAAAAACGAAACGAACCAGGTAGAAAACCAACGTTTATTAAAACGGACATCGCGACGTCGCCGGCAAGAAGTCCTTTAATGCAGCTTTTAATTCTGAAAATAGATAAAAGATGATATCTATGAAACGAGGGACGCAAGAAAGAAAATTGTGAAAGAAGGACTCAGGAGAACTTGTCAGATGACAGCCGCAAGTTGGAGCGTGTTTACTTGAAAAGGCAAAAAGGCTAACCGACAAAGATACGCATAGATACCGCAATGAGGATAAAAACGCAAAGCTAATTGCGCCACCAGCGAGTGTTCCAAAAGAGACCAATGAGAAGACGCAAAACTGATATTGACATTGACATTGACAGATTACTGACCAATCACAGGAAAAAAGGAACACTCGCTGGTGGCGCCGCCATTTAGTTCCCAGTTTTTATCCCCATTGTGCCTAGCGTGCCAAAATTCCTTTACAGTATTTGTTTAAAATCATACAGATGTGGGCTGATATAGATAGATAGATACAGATAGATACATAAAATCACGCCTTTACCCCTAATGGGGTAGGCTGAGCAAAAATTCCGCTCTTATAAGTTTTGAAGGTTATTACAGATAATGATTGTTGGACGGGTTGTCAGCCCATCGCCTAAATTGCAATACACTGAAACCCTCAAAAATATTAGCTGATTATTACAGCATGCCCGGGAGGAGATGTAGCTGGCACATTCTATGTTTTTCTATCACTCCATGGAAATACTTGAAGGTACTTGGTTTCATACAGATCGTATATCTTGCGGTATCTGCGCCTATGTATATCTGTAGCTGTAAGATTGTGTACGGCACCACAGCAATATCAGGTTCATTTACATCGAAAATTATAAAAGAGTCTTGGCATTTGACAGCTATGAACACAAAGACATACTTCGAAAGTGCGTTGCGTCAGCTAGTCTGAACAGTTAATTTCGAAAAGCATGTAGAGCCAGTTAAGTTTAAATTTAAAAGTCAGATAGGTGTGTGGTTTAGATATGAATATACAGCGTAATAATATTTTAGATACTTCAATTTAGTTACTGTATGTTTAAAATGTTTATTTTCTTTTTGACGCAGTTGACAAAATATTGGTTTTGTAATAAAAGACCCATGTCATACAAATTGTTTAGTTAAATGGCTACATTACTATAATATTGTCTTCGCTTAAATGGCTGCAATACTACCCAAATTTGTGCTTTAATAATTTGGCTAGTCGGAAAGTAAATCTCTAGCCACATTTTTCTAAAGAAAAAACAACGGGACACTATTTTCCTGACTGGTGTTGCCAGAGTGACGACAGAACGGTGGTGGCAGGATGCACGGCTAAGAAGGTATCAGGTGACTATCCAGCTTTTACTCCATCCCCGAGGACTATTAAAAAAAATCCAATTATTTTCATCTTAAGAGTATTTCTTTGGAGAATATCCTTTGATAAATTCCTTCTGTTGCCTTGCAATTTTTATTTTGTTTTTTTTTTTAGATTGTGGCACTAGAAAACTTTGTGCCAGTGTCAAGTGTTTATTATGATGTTTTCGCAAAAGGTAGGGAAACGAAACGCGTTTAAAGTTGCAAAATTAGAAAACTAACGATTAAATATTTTGCTTTATTAGTTTTATTACTTGAAACTACATAGTAGTTACTAGTGTTACCAAACAATCGATAGTACCTACCTACTACGAAAAGTATCTTAAAAATTGGGTGGACAGATAGAATCGATAGCTATATTTCAACGTTGGTACAAAAATGGTACATCCATACAAAATTACTCGAGCTACGGACAGTTTTTGTATGGGAGGGCCAAAAACACATTTAAAATAAAATAAAATAAAATTTAAGGCAAGGCCTGCACTAAGTACATTGTACTTAGTTTAGGTCAAAGTTTCATACTTATCTGGAACGACACCTTTATTTTCATATTTTGATTTGGTGAAATTTGTTCGACCCTTAAGTTTAGTCAGCATTTTTTTTACATACGAAATTACCACCTCGATCAGACAATTTATAAAAGAAAGCCAATTTTTTTTTCCTATTAGAATTTCCTACTGATAGTTGTTCACTTTCATTGACTGAGCAACCCTTTTCAGTTTTCGGTACGCTGTCCCTTACACTCGGTATAGAAATAGAAACTGTGCACACTAAACCTTAAATCCAGGTAAATCTAAACACCAATATCGAAAACCAACCGAACCGGCAAAATTACGGTAACGCGGGAGAATCCACAAAACCCGTGTCCTGATACCTTACCCGCGTCTTGTTACTGCAAGATTATGCAAAATCTGGCCAAAACTCGGCCAAATACCCTAACAAACGATACACCCAGCAAAAATTGCCAAAATAAATGTAATCGGGGGTCTACAATAATCATTTGAATAGGAATGTACTGATTTTGGTTCCATTTCGGTAACGCGGGACGGTGTCGCGGATACAAACATTTATTTGGCGGTAGCTCTCAATAATGCCGAAATTGCTTCCCGCCTCTCCGACTATAATAGGCTGCTTTTATGACTATCTCACCTACTATTTCTTTTTCTTTTGTTTATAGAGAACGGATGATGCCATAGATACTATACAACGTGTAACAGAAAGGGTATATGCATCGAGAAATGTGTGAATCTACCCATGAAACTGAACAACTTTCCCTAAGGAACATAGGTCGAAATACGAAAAAAAAAAATTGACTGCCCATACTAAATACGCTATCAGCTGATGCATTTTGTATGAAAGGTCACAATTTTTTTTTCGTTTTTCGACCTATGTTCCTTAGGGAAAGTTGTTCAGTTTCATGGGTAGATTCACACATTTCTCGATGCATATACCCTTTCTGTTACACGTTGTATATAGATATACATCAGCATATCCTGTACATAAATTTGATGTAATGAGCTCCTAAATGGAAGCCCGCTGCGGTTAAGTGCATCATAATTTGATTAAGTTCAGTGCCTACAAATCATTATCCGGTTGGCTTACACGGCTTACACACCCAGAAAGTATAATGCTAAGGTCAAGCTAAGGTATTGTAGAAGAACGATGCCATCAATTCCTTCTTTCTGCGAATTTTAATTGATAATGGGTTTGCTCTTGACTCTAGTCTAGGTCAGGAACGACAGAGAAAGAGCCCATGATGCAGCGAGCTCACTCGGAAGATGCCTGAAACGTGCCTTTAAAGAGATAAGGAACCCTGGTGTCAGAGTTTTTAAACCGCCTAATAGCATAGCTTATAGGCCTCTGACATGGTTTGTGTAGCGACCACTATCAAACGACTGGGGCCGACTGTTTAACGTGCCCTACGAAACACGAAATCCATTTTCTTTTCGTACAATCAGGTCCCCCCCTGGGAATCGAACCCAGGACCTCCGGATCGAGAGCCCATGGCTCAGACCACTAGACCACGGCGGCGGTTATAAGCGTGTTGGTACTGTACGTATTCTAGTTGGCCACAATGTTATTTACAAACAGATTAATTAAAGAAAGGGGAGATGGAGGGGTAAAGTTGAGCATTCCACACACGCTCCAACTTTTGCTGCAGCGAAATGTAATTGAAATTGTTTCCTGTTCAGTTGGAAACGTTTAAGATTTGTGTAATAGTATATGGCATTTTTTCCATTGTGTTCGAAGTCTCGGATTCTCAACCGCAAAATCTTAAATATCTCAAGTTGCCAACAATGTAATCGCAATTTAAGGGCAGTCCCAAGGCAGAGCAAAAACGACCTAAACAAAGGTCGTTTCGCCACGTCTGACAAGTTTTGTGGATTATTATAAAAGGTTGTCAGCCCATCACCTGTTGTACACTGAAACCAGTTTTTACAGCACATCCCCGGAAGAAACTGTAGCTGGCACATTCTATGTTTTTCTATCACTCTCAGTCCAGCATGGAAGTAATTTATATTATAATACTTAAAATAAAGTAAATTACCCAATTAATCTTAGTATGATCTACCGGATTTTCTATTCATTGTGTTTTCAGTGAGTTATGATTTTTTGACTGATGAGGGCGACACTTAACCTAGGGAAGCCCCTTAAGGCACGTGTTCATTCATCGCCACCGTTTTTGAAGTGTAAGCACCGAGTGCTACTGGCAACAGCTATTTATTCGTGAAATTGAACGAAGGGGCGGTTCCCGCGAAATAATTTATCAACAGAATGTGCTACATTACATTACGCTGATAAAAAATTGCACCGTTTGGTTGCGGCGGGCCGTTTCTTTTTTTATTCAAATACGCCGGTGATCCGCTTTCGTTACCGGGTTTCTTCTGATCCGATGTGAGAGTTTTTATTTTGTAACAGCTAATATGTCTCTGACAAGGTTTGTGTATATGTTACAGCCATAGTGATTAATTAGCTATTATACATAATGACTGGTCATTATATATAATAACCAAATTGACCAGACAATGTGATAAATTAATCACTTTATCCGGATACTATTCATAATAGCTGGTCGAAGTTAGTCAAAGTAATAAATACGGTTTAACTGACTGAGCGACGCGTTGGAAGCATGGTCCGTAATGTGTCCTGAGGTCCAACTAAGACCAGTACCAGATAAACTTGAGTCTCAAAGAGCATGGGATGACCTAGTTCCCTAAAAAACTAACCTAACCTAACCTAACCTAACCTATACCCACTTGTTTTATTACATTATCCAAGTCTTCAAAGATATTATATATAATAGCTGGTTAAAGTGATTAATTCTGTGTCATTTATCACTTAATCTAAATTGAGCAGACATTATAAATAATGACCAGATATTATATATAATATCTAGATTAATCACTTTGGCTGTAACATATATATGTTACAGTCAAACATCAAAATCCGGCGCTCCTAGGTTTGACTAGTCAATCCTCAGGTCTGACTGATATGTCTAACCTAACCTAACCTACAGTCAAACCTGAGGATTGTCTAGTCAAACCTAGGAGCAACCGGAGCTTCAAGGTTCGACTACGACATATAAAATAAACCACCGTCAAAGACAGCCATACGGACCGGCCCTCCGAAGTACGGAATATTTATTCTTACAGACAATTAGGTGATTGCGCCTGCATTTCCTAAGGGCGTGCACTCATCCATATTAGGTTCGTATCCAATTCGTATCAGAAAAAAAATCCATATAAAACGAATATGGACACAAGCTCTCATACAATTTACCAGGAAGGCCAAATCGGATACGAATTGGACACCAATCTAATATGGATGAGTGCACAAACGCCTTGACAACCAAACTGAAAAACATCACGGATGAAAAATACTGAAATAAATTATTATCAATTCTGAGAATCGACCCCATAGCGCAGACTAATAAACCACGGACGCAGTTGAAAGATATTGTACTCATGTTGTGGTCTCCGGAAATTGCGACTGAAAATAGTTGTACGGTAGGTTTTACCGAAACTAAAATACGACAAAGGACAGTTATTCATATGCCTACATTCCTGTTACGAAAAAAAATTGCAGTCAAAAAACTAACCAGCCACGTATATTTTAAAAGCATAACTGGCCGAAATACTTTGCGTTATGCATACGCAAGCATTTTAGTTCACTCAGCCTACTCCAATCAAATAGAAACTTGACCCGACAAAATTCCTCCGTCGTTAAAATTTCGCGGGGTGATTCTTATGATATAAAAGTCACAGCTCAGTCAAAGCTATGTCAAAGTATTGTCATCTACCATAGCATCCCATCAAGGCGTAGTTCTAGCGACACTAAATCTAACTTTAAGATAGCGCTGTCACTTTTTCAACTTTAACTTTGAAAGGGATAGAAAATATATACATGACGTTTACATTCCTTAAACTGACGTAAGATGCTCAAAATAAAGAATTTCAAGAATTGAGCATAAAGCATGCTCTATTTACGTCATTTAAGCAATATTACGTCAATTTATTAATGTCAAAGTTATCTGTTTATTTATATTTATTTGTTTATTTATATTTATCTGTTTATTTTATTTATTTGTATATTTATCTCTTTCATTTGTCTAAGTTAAGAACGTGACAGCGCTATTTTAAAATATAATAAGAATGGTGTCGCGAGAATCGACAGAATTATCTATGAATTTTATATATTTTTTACTCGTTTTACTTAGAAAATAAAAACATCTGTCACACCAATCATTTTACATTTTACATTTTAGTACTGCATAATAGCTAACTAAAAGACTGCAGAATTTAAGCAACGAAGGAATTTTGTTGACGTCATTCATACAAAATATCTCTCCATTGACTGGTCTAGTTACTAGTCTTTTTAGCCTGTGTAAATGTGTGGTTTCCCGCCGAGCACTGGCCATGCAGACATGTAAAACTTTGCAGGCCGCCTTTTGATACCCACTGTGTAAAAAAGTAAAATAAAGAAAAAATCTGAAGCTTTCGCCTTTTCACTACACGCAAGAAGTTTTTCATTGCGGCGCCGCCGCCGGATTTGTGTAGTAAGGCCCGTATTTATAAACAGCACTCAGGAGTGACAGCTAGTTTGAGTTCGTATCAGAAATGTCATTTACAAAACATTGTACAAAACGACCTGTCAAATCCATACTTAATATTGCTCTCAATCTTGAGATCGCTTTATAAATACGAGCCTAAGTCTCAGTGTGTTTATTTCTATACAAGTAAAATTAAACAAACCGTATAGGCATGTAGGTACCATAAGTTTCATATGTGGCCCCAATTATTTTTATTTTCAAAATTGAGCTGATTGTTTAAAAATGACCATAGAGTTCTTCGGATCTTTCATCACACCTACACGACAAAAAAATATATAAGTAGAAAACATGTCGGCATAATCCACATAAAAATACTACTAATAATCACCTCATATGATATAGGTATAATCATAATCACTTCCATGCTGGACTGGGAGTAATCGAAAAACGTAGAATGTGCCAGCTGCATCTCCTTCCGGGCATTCTGTAAAAACCAGCTAGGGGATTCGAGGGTTCCAGTGTATTGCAATTTAGGCGATGGGCTGACAACCCGTCACTATAGCATTATACATAATTATTTATTTATTTATATAACAATTTATTGTACACACTAAAGAACATAAAATACAAACAAAATAAATTATAAGTAAAAAAACTTTTTAAAACAAGCTTTTATCTTAAATGCGCTAAAAAGAATAAAATAAAATTTTCCTTTAGAACTTTTACTATCAATTTACAACGGCATTACATAATTTTTATAATATAAAAGCTTGTCGCGAGATTTAACACAAGTTATGAGGTTAAGTATGTGATTTGTTTGTTTATCTACACAAGCTTTTAGCAATCACGCGACAAGCTTTTATATTATAAAAATTATGTAATGCCGTTGTAAATTGATAGTAAAAGTTCTAAAGGAAAATTTTATTTTATTCTTTTTAGCGCATTTAAGATAAAAGCTTGTTTTAAAAAGTTTTTTTACTTATAATTTATTTTTTACATTTTAGTCACACAGCAACTACCTACTTCAAAAACACATGTGAATTAATTGTTTAAAACAGTTTAAAACTATTATTTTTCTGTGAGGGGGGCGGATGCGACCTCTTCCATCCCCCCAGTCGAGATGCATCGAAGCGGCAACGACTTCAAAAATTGTTCTCATCCTGTAATATTTATTTTCCTGTGTGCCCCCCGGGCAAGCCCTCCTCAACCCCCCAGTCTCGCTACGTTGACTACTTTCGAAACACGTTTTAACTTTTCTCCTTCTGTGTGTAAACCCCTCTCACCACCCCAAACGAGATGCACCATAGCGGCAACGACTTTGAAGTCGTTTGGCGAACTGTTTTAATATTTTTTTCTGTGAGGGGGGCAAGCTCGTCATAATGTATAATAAAAACTGCTCAAGACAACAAATATAATGAGCCCACACTCGACTGTCTTAGCACTTTCGACGAGGTAGTTCCGATGGCTATCAGTCGGCTTCTTCATTAGACCCTCGTCATCATGTGCAATAGAAACTGCTCAAGACAACAAATAAAATGAGCCCGAACTCGGGTATCTTAGCACTTCCGACGAGGCAGTTCCGACGGCTTCCTGTTGGCTTCGTCATTAGACCCTCGTCATCATGTGTAATAGAAACTGCTTACGACAACAAATATAATGAGCCCAAACTCGGCTATCTTAGCACTTCCGACGAGGCAGTTCCGACGGCTTCCTGTTGGCTTCGTCATTAGACCCTCGTCATCATGTGTAATATAAACTGCTTAAGACAACAAATACAATGAGCCCAAACTCGGCTATCTTAGCACTTCCGACGAGGCAGTTCCGACGGCTACCTGTCGGCTTCGTCATTAGACCCTGGTCATCATGTGTAATAGAAACTGCTTAAGACAACAAATATAATGAGCCCGAACTCGGCTATCTTAGCACTTCCGACGAGGCAGTTCCGACGGCTACCTGTCGGCTTCATCATTTGACCCTGGTCATCATATGTAATAGAAACTGCTCAAGACAACAAATATAATGAGCCTAAATTTAGATATCTTATAACTTTCCATGAGGGAGATCCAGTGGATATCAGTCAACTCCATCAAGAGATCAGCTCGATGATATCATAATATTGCATTGTCACCGGATTAACATAAGTGTGCAAAATTTCAGCTCAATCGGTTGAAGATAACTGCTTCAAAATTGAGTTGCAAGATTCCACCCGAACACACATAGTTAGTTAGATACAGTGCAAGTTAAATAAAAGCTTTAAAAAAAGAAACAAGACACAACAGGCACTGCTTATCTCTATAAAGAAATTTCTTACAGCAGACCTACAGAAGTGAGATAATCATCTGTAATAACTCTCAAAACTTGTCAGACGTGGCGGAACGATCTTTGTTTAGGTCGTTTTGCTCTGCCTACCCCGTTAGGGATAAAGGCGTGATTTTATGTATGTATGTATAATCATAATCATAACCAGTTCTCAAAGTTACAAACCGGAATTAACCAGTTAAATTGGTCTCATCAAAATGTTCCAAATAGTTTAAACTACCTATATATTACGTGGGAAAACTAGTTTTCTCATGAGGCAGGTTTGATATACCAGGTTTTAAAACGAAAGGGTTAATAAGTACATTTCAACAACCTTTGATGAACTTCATTATATTTTGTTACTACAGTCAGTTCATAATACGCCTTTTTAACATATTACTTAATTCATTTTCATTAAAAAAAATAACAAGTTAATAAAAAGTGTAATATTCAAAAGGCAATTTAGAACATTCGGACATTCAATGTCTATTGATT
The DNA here is from genome assembly GCA_029255725.1 of Scrobipalpa atriplicella. Classification (NCBI taxonomy): domain Eukaryota; kingdom Metazoa; phylum Arthropoda; class Insecta; order Lepidoptera; family Gelechiidae; genus Scrobipalpa; species Scrobipalpa atriplicella. The sequence continues at coordinate 24,506 of JARACY010002033.1, forward strand.
CATTGAATGTCCGAATATTCCAAATTGCCTTTTAATAAACTTTTACTTTCAATTATAGAAAAGTGTATAATTTAATTATAAAAAACTCCTTAATTGAAGTAAAATCTAAAATTCCAATCTGAAAGTCATTATGTTTCATTATGATTCCGAAATTCAATGAAATCCAAAACACAACATTCATTAAAAACATAATCGAATAGGATTTCATGCGTCTTATGCGTAAGCCCGGTGTCCTCAGGGTAACTTTGGGTCAAATAAGTAATTTAATTTAGGTTCGGCCCACAGATTAATCAACCGAAGACACTGCAGTACAACTACAGTACCACGCCAAGCATAAAAATGGACATGTCCCACTAGTACCACCGAATGCGGTGGTACTAGTGGTCCGGGAGGGGCAAAAAAATAACCTAACACCGACAACTGGCTGGCAACTCAGATAAAAAAACTGCATTTTGTCCTACGTAACGTACAATACAATAGTATCACAATGCGTGTGTCCGTCATTCAGTGCCTCAGAATAAAAACTCTGTATTATACGTGACAGAATGTGACAGTCAAGTAAATAATAAATAGTATTTATGCTCTAAAGAAGATTTACGTTGAATCATAAAACCCTATGGTTTTAAATGGTTGTACAAAGAGTATCAAACTTCATGATCAAAATAAGTATCAAACTTCATGATCGTGTTCGTTACGAGGAGACAAGACGCCGAACTAGAGTCTAGGGTCGTCGATGTCGGAAAACAAATCACGCAACTAAAGTGTCAGTCGGTGGCGGGCTTATGGGCTAGACGCTTGGCTCGTCGGGACGACGGACGTTATCATATCATCAAAGCGTCCAGTAGGCAGACCACGAGCCAGATGGACTGATGATATAGTGGCGATCGGAGGAAATACTGCGGGAGGCACAGGATCGGTGTAGATAGCGTACAAAAAAAGAGGCCTATAATCAGCAGTAGGGTAGATGTAGGCTGATACCATAGATGGTTTTAAAAAAAGGTGTAAAAAATATTATGGAGAGTTTTCGAAAGACCAGTCTGGGTTGCGAAGTCAATATTTTACGTTATCTGTGGCTCCAATCCCAAGGGACAGTGGATTTTAATGGTTATGCGTCCATATTGAACCTAATCACTCGATTGTATAACAAAATTAAAATAAAATTGAAAATGCTATTATTAGAATAAATTGAGTTTGCTTTATGAATAAAGTAACTGGCCAAGAGTAAGTCGGACATATTACCTACTTATTACCTTTCACACAAACTTCACTTCATTAGGGTTCCGTACCTCAAATGGAAACAAAGAACCCATATAGGATCACTCGGTTGTCCGTCTGTCTGTCTGTCTGTCTGTCTGTCCGTCCGTCCGTCTGTCAAGACCCTTTTTCTCAGGAATTCGTGATTGTATCAAGTTGAAATTTATACTGAATACTCAAGTCTAGGGTCCCTTGAAGCTGTAAAAGAATCATAGGCCCATATTGATAAACAGCACTCGAGACTGACAGCAAGTTTTGTATCAGAAATGTCATTCCAGTACAAAATGACCTGTCAAATCCGCACTTAATATTGCTCTCAATCTTGAGATCGCTTTATAAATACGAGCCTTACTTCTAAGTCTTCGCAATCAAAAGATACGAATGTTTGTTTGATTAATTGCAAGGGAACAGAAAACTAAAAGTATACTTTTTTGTTATCTAACCAAAAAAAAATGATTTTGGCTTTTTTACTTCGATTGTGCTAGAGACATTGCTTCTTGCCAAATTTCAAGATCCTAGGTCACCGGGAAGTACCCTATAGGTTTTGCCTTCCTCAAGATTCAAAAACCTACAGGGTACTTCCCGTGGACCTACAATCATGAAAAGAAGGAAGCAGTGTCTAATAGCACAATCAAAGGAAAAATCTAAAAACTAACTAACTACTAAATTTGTTCAATTATCACCAAATAGTATATTATGCAACGCGGGAATAAAGCAGTGTCTAACGTCACGGGCAGCATATTGAATCCTGAGCGGAATGAAGGATTCTAGGATTAATTCCCGAGCGCAGCGAGGGAATTAAATCTTTAATTCCTGAGCGAAGCGAGGGAATTATGACAAGAATCCTGAATGTAGCGAGGGATTCAAGTCTGCCCAAGGCGAAGACACATTTATTCCCGAGGAGCATACTATATTTTACACACCTACTGCACAGATTACTTAGACGGTGGCAGGCGTCTGTAAGATAATAAAGCTCAGAAATATACCTGATCATATCATATTGATAGATAAATAAATATTGAAAACATACCAGAAGCAACAGATCCGAAAGTCAACTCACACTCACTGAACTACACTTCATGTACACAATCCATACCTACGTATTTTTCAAAAAAAAAAAAAAACGAATTGTTCATATTTAACATATTCAATATAAATAACAAAATACGATAAAATACTAGTCACAATGTCTTTCTGGAGTCAAAATATTAATTTCACTCGATAATTTAAGAAATGAAAGTCAAAATCAATGAAAGAAAAACTTTTGCAAAAACAAACCGCGTTTTCTTTTTTTTAGTTTATTTTTTTATAGTACAACGCAAAGAGCACATACAGATAACTAGTCATACAGCCTTTTTACACTCGCCGGGAAGCACAGAAGGCGAGTGTGGCAACAGTTTTAATACACACACAGCCATATTTTTTTTTTTGAAAATTATTTTCTTAGTAGTTCACATGACATTCCAAATTTAAATCTCATAATAACCCTTGGGCTATTAAGGATTTCCATACAACTTTATATCCCTTGGGATTATTTTCTTGCTTTAAACGCAAGTTCCTTGATACATTATGTTGATATAATAATGCAGAGGTGTGTAAAAAAGGATTACGAACTTATTTTCGTAGTCGTCTCCCTATATCAAGTATGGGGACAACATCAAACTTAAGTTTGTCCTTTAGTCCAGTTGATATTTTTGGGTGAAAAAAGTCTGGGTGCTCGAGGGAGGGTTCGCTTTAAATACCCCCAAGTTGGTACGGAAGCCTCGGTGAGCGAGGCCGGCTTGCACTTGACCGTTTTTTTATTTTCAAATAATATACCTAAAATACAAAAGTTTTCCCCTTAATAATGCTAGCTATGAATATGGTTAGCAATAAAATAACATACACATAGGTACATTTTCAAAACAGTAACTTTGGTATTGCCAAAAATAGATATTTTCCCACTATAAAATTATTTAGGACCCTTTATAAGCCTGTCGGAGAAATATTTAATCGCCGTAGTATTAATTTTGAGCACGTAGCTCTTAACTCAAAAGAATTTATTCACTGACATAATTTTGTACGGGCCAGAGGAGAGAAGACGAACTCCGTTTTTCCGGGATTGAAATATTGGGCCATTCCTTCATCCGTGATAACTGTTTTTTGAAATGAAAACTTATTTAGCGGCGTTGTGCACTTTTTGGGATGGGCTTGTTTTAAAATTTCTTTATTGTAATAATATATATAAGATACAAACATCCCAGTGTACATTAAATCCTGGGTGAATGAAACAATTTTCTTCCATGCTGGACTGGGAGTGATAGAAAAATTCTTCCATGCTGGACTGGGAGTGATAGAAAAACATAGAATGTGCCAGCTGCATCTCCTCCCGGGCATGCTGTAAAAATCAGCTAAGGGAATCGAGGATTTCAGTGTATTGCAATTTAGGCGATGGGCTGACAACCTGTCACTATGGTAATATAAATAATCATCACCTGTATTAACCCTCAAAACTTGTCAGACGTGGCGGAAAGAGCTATGTTTAGGTCGTTTTTGCTCTGCCTACCCCATTAGGGATAAAGGCATGATTTTATGTATGTATGTATGTGAATGAAACAATGAAAATATATAGTTTATCAGGTAATTAGCACCTTTACAAAACTTTTTTGCATACGATACATTAAATAAAACATGAATTTCGGAACGTTTAAAAACTCTATGGCTCGTAGGTATTTATAAAGCGATCTCAAGATTGAGAGCAATATTAAGTATGGATTTGACAGATCATTTTGTACTGTAATGACATTTCTGATACGGACTCAAACTCGCTGTCACTCTTAAGAGCTGATTATAAATACGGGCCTTCGACCACTAGACGGGCCAGACGCAGTACATAGCATCACTCTAGCTCCATTTACTCTTCTGTGCATAGCATAAAGCTATTTTTTGTAGATGTGAGCTAACCTATTCTGTTGTAACTCAGCCAATGGTTTGTAAACCACTTTTGATGTTGATGAACAGTCTGAATCGATATTTTAGGTAATTTCTAAAAGTTGTTCAGAAACTTTGTTTAAAATCGGGATTATGTTTTTGTAACTGCCAGTAACTTGTCATCTTCCTAGCCTTTTTCCCGTATTTCACGGGGTCGGCTACCTAATCTAGGAGATTGAACGAGGGTACTGGTTTTTACACAGAGCTTTGAATTTCTTCGTAAGCGTGTGCAGGTTTCCTCACGATGTTTTCCTTCACCGTAAAAGCGCCGAAGAAACGTAGGTACATTATGAAATTCGAAAACCTGAAAATGGTAGGTACGTGGTGGTGGTGGGATTCGAACCAAGACCTCCTGCACAGAAGGCCGCGGCCCTATCCACTACACCATCCGGGCTTCAACTTGTCCGGGCCTGTAACTTGTATGTTTATACATTTGATTTTTTTTTTACTTTTTATGGACTCCTTTTACGTTGCTGAAACACCCCCTAAGCTATGACACGCAATTAAATTAACACCCTGTATAATAATATCGGTCACCACACCAACAATAGAATTTTCTTATTTTTCCATTTTCCCGACGCGTCCTCGCGGGACCTCAAGCTAGTTACACACATAGCGGGACCCGTTTTACTAGTAATTCCCGGGGCCTACTGGTTGTTATTGTGGGCTAATACAATTTACCGCTCCAGTGTCCATGGTCCCTTGGTCTCAAAACAATTAGTGTGGCGACGTTGTATCTGCGCCACTCTTTCCTATTGTGCGTTTTTAGGCTGCGAGAATCAGGCCTATTGGTATTTGGGACTTTTCTCCTTTGTGAGATACGGGTAAGCCTTAATTTTGTCGGTTGAAATTGTTTCTTCCAAGCCGGACTGGGAGCGATAGAAATACATAAAATGTCCCAGCTGCCTTCCCTCCCGGGCATGCTGTAGAAGTCAGCAAAACAGAATCGAGAGTTACAGTGCTACTTAATTTATAGCGATACACAACACATTTTCATATAATGTCCTTCAATAATTTATCCTACGTGGCGAAACTCTAGGTGCTTTACGCTCTGCATACCCCCTAAGGGATAAAGACGTGTTGAAATTGTTTTTGTCATGTAAGTACTTACATCTTCGATGCTTGACTGGAAGCGATAAAAAACATGGATGCCATATCGGGTAGATGGGCATCAGGGAATGACGTATGATGCTGTAAAAAACCACGAAGTTGGATTTTTGGTCTAGATTTCTACTTATATGAATATTTATAACACATTTGCTCGTAAAGGGTCTCTTATTACATCAATTTCAGTATCGTATTGTATCTCATTACGAACTTGTGCGTAATCGTAATGTAAATGCACGAGTGCTGTAAAACACACGAACAAGGATATTTTATTGACAGCACAGATTACCTAGTATACATAACCTAACGGACATGTATACTAGGTTAACTTGTGCTGTCAATGTCACCCACGCGCCAAAAGATCCTTATACGACTGTATTTTTTTTTATTAGGTAAAACGCACGGTTTATCGAACGGTACTTTTTTAAAATCTTAGCAAAGATTTTTTTATGTCAGAAAGTGGTAAACTTTTCTTGTATTAAATTTAACTTTGGGAGATAAAATATAATGAATAAATATTTAATTATTTAATTTAATTAATTTTCACAGTAAATTTTAACCATTTATCTGTAACAAAAACACAAAAATATTAATTAACGTTATAAGTAATACTGGTTGTTTATGTGCCTTTGCCTTTAAAAAAAGCGCTGATGAGCGCGCATCGCTAATTTGTGAACTGAGCAAAGCAGATGATATAAAATTAAAAAAAAAAGGAGACTGGCTCATAAGGACTAGATTCCAGAGCCGTAAAACTCTATAAAAAAAGTAAAATTATTCCGTAGTGCTTTTACGCGCGCACGGTTAGGGAAAGATGAGGGAAATTGTCAATGGTTATTACCAAGAAAAAATTTCGCCAAATGTCATTTTGACAGTTATTTTCTCCTAACGATTTCCCCTAGGTGCACGCGTGAACGCACTCCCGCGCGCTTTTTCTTTTCGCTGTATTGTTAATTTTTTTTTTCTAGTTTTATTTATTTCCTCGCAAATATGTTATAAAACGTCGTACGACATACGTGCTGTTTGATAATTACAGCCTCTGCCTACTATTATATATTCTCGCCTACGGCTCGGGCTAGCAATATCGCCTCGGCTGTAACTGTCAACTATGTGCTATTAGGCGGTTTAAAAACTCTGACACCAGGGTTCACCGGGTTGAATGACTCGAAACCCACACGACAGAAGAAGATCAACGCACCGCACTTGTATCGTAAGGTACTATTATGAATATTTGCACAAGCTAGGAACGGCAAATTGGATACGAATCGGATATGAATCTAATATACAGGGTGTAAAAAAAAAGTACTGCGTTCCTTTAAACCACGTAATATATTAGTGATATACAACACAATACACACATAAATTAATTGAGTTGTATATCACACCCTGTATAAATAATATGTAGCCGGAGCATCGAGCGAGGCATAAAGGATTCTGCGTTCAAGTCAAGAAATACAATGTTAACTGTTTCTTTACTAACTATACCTAAGTATAAATAAACTATTTTAATTTATTAATAATATATTACATTCTTCATAACATGAAAATAAATCTATCATAACTCATAACATGAATTATTATAACATGAAAGAAAAAACCGGCCAAGTGCGAGTCGGACTCGCGCACGAAGGGTTCCGTACCAACATTTATAAAAATGGCAAATAAAATCATATCTGTTGTCCGACTTGCACTTGGCCAGTTTTTTAGTATTTTTTGTTATAGTGGCAACAGAAATACATCATCTGTGAAAATTTCAACTAACTAACTATCACGGTTTATGAGAAACAGCCTCTGAAAAATTATCTACGAAAATGAGCAAAAATAAACACGGTTTTTGTATGGCAGCCCCCCTTAATATTTATTGTATGCTGGTTTTTAGTATTTGTTTTTATAGCGGCAACTGAAATACATCATGTGTGAAAATTTCAACTATCTAACTATCACGGTTCATGAGAAACAGCCTCCGAAACATTGGCCTCAATTCACGCCGTCCAGTTACTAATTCTAATTCTTAGTAGCGCTGTCACTTTCTTAACTTTGACATAAGAACAGGATAGCAAACAAATACGTGAGTTTGACATTTCTCATCTGACATAAGACTGCTTAAATTAATTAAAATTAGTGAGCACGCTCTATGGTCATTCCTTATTTAAAGCGCCGTACGTCAAATTAAGAATGTCAAAGTCACGTGTTTGTTTGCTATCCTGTTCTTATGTCAAATTTAAGAAAGTGACAGCGCTACTAAGAATTAGAATTAGTAATAGTGCGTCCTGAATTAACACCATTATCTACGAAAACGAGCAAAAAAATCACGTTTTTTTTGTATGGGAGCCTCCTTTAAATAATTAATTTATTTTGTTTTTAGTATTTGTTGTTATAGCGGCAACAGAAATTCACCATCTGTGAAAATTTCAACTCTAGCTACCACCCTTCATGAGATACAGCCTGGTGACAGACAGACGGACGAACGGACGGACGGACAGCGAAGTCTCAGTAATTGAGTCCCGTTTTGACCCTTTGGGTACGGAACCCTAAAAACAATAATTTTCAATAATAAGTTTCCTTTTCTACCCATGCAGACTTTCTTTTTCTAATGATGCAGCGACGGATTTCGTCACCGATAATCATCAAAAAAAAAAATGGCATTGAAAGAAATAAAGAAGGGAAATCCAACGGCAGAGTGCCAAATATCACATTGCAAAACGGCACATAAGTCACAATGAGAGCTGCAAGCACATCAACGACAATGCTAATATTCAGCATCCAGTTTTTCATCCCTTTCTGTAAAATGGAAATCCTTCTGGTCTTACATATAATCACATCCGATATTTGCGTCCAGAACACAGCCACAAAGTAAGCCGTTTGCGCTTTCCTTTCTAATATCTTCCTGTCGTAGTGGTTCCAAGATCGTCCCAACGAATCAGGAACAGTATCTTTCGATTCCCAACTACTGCGGATACCTATAAGCGTGTTTGGAAAAAACCCTTCGGCAGCAAATACAGTAAGATAACAGTAAATAGCTGCATAAAACTGTATCAAGCCTACTTGAAAATAAGCCATGAAGATCAATGCTCTGTTCACCAAATGTTCGGAGTGCAATCTAGGAGGTAGTTTCATGATATCAGATTCCGATGCTTCATAAGCCAGACTCATTGCTGGAAGCAGATCTGTTCCAACGTTGATTACCAATATCAAAATCAATGTAAGCGGCAGGGGCATGCCTAAAATCGCATACAATACAAAAGGCAGCATTTCAGGCGTATTAGAAGTAAGAGTGTAAGCAATGGTCTTCTTCAGATTATCAAATATTCTTCTTCCTTCTTCCACGCCCAGGATTATAGAAGCGAAATTATCGTCCATCAGTATCATATCTGCAGCTTGTTTAGATACTTCAGTCCCCGTTATACCCATAGCAATGCCGATATCAGCTTTTTTCAAAGCTGGTGAATCATTCACTCCATCACCAGTGACAGCAACTACATAGTTAAGGCTCTGATAATTTTCTACTATAAATAGTTTCTGTTGAGGGCTTGTTCTTGCAAACGTTATTTCTTGGTACGTTTGAAGACTTTGCCTGAGTTCGGCAGCTGTCATTTTTCGCAGGTCGTCGCCAGTAATAACAGCTGATAAGAACTGACTCTTTATATGGGCGGGGACATCGGACACATCGATGTGATGTTCAAACGCGTAATCAAAAGCAGTAGGATTAGTAATCGTTCCAATCTTACGAGATATAGCTAATGCCGTTACTGGATGATCTCCTGTTACCATAGTCACTTTAATGCCAGCTTCACGGCATATAGCTATAGCCCGCGGAACTTCTGATCGAGCCGGATCGATCATAGAAATAGCACCAAGAAATCGTAACCTTTCTATAGTGAAGTTTATTTCTTGAGTATCAAATTTATACCCCTTAGGATAATCTTCACTTGATAGCCATAAATCACCATAACCTAACACGCGCTCACCCATGTTAGCCAGCTTGATAAAGTTTTCTTTTAAATCCTTTAGTACTTGCGTATTAATCTCATTTATTTCAGAACTCGTTATTACTGCAGAGCAATGTTCAAGTACAATTTCAGGGGCACCTTTCATTATTAAATAATACTCATCTTTTCCGGCCATATCATGAATAGTTATTTGGTACTTGTACACTGAACTAAAAGGTAAAATTGCTACTACTGGATTATTCTGTTGCGTTTTTAGTGCATTTCTATTTGCTTCCATGTATCGAAGTATTGCCGCTTCAGATGCATCTCCGAATATTTTTCGTCTTTCGATTGGTTCATCAATCGTTTCATGAACAAAAGTAGCTTTTAAATTAAGACTAGCTGCAATGCACAGTTGTGAATAAATTGGATCCGCGACAAGACTATGGTCATCTTTTTCAATAATCTTAAAATTACAAAATAAGTGACTCACTGTCATCTGATTTATCGTCAACGTACCAGTTTTATCTGAGCATATACACGAGGTGGATCCAAGCGTTTCTACTGCCTGTAGTGTTTTAGCTAAACAGTGTACTTTTTTGAGCTCGCGTGCTGAAAGTGTCATGCAAACGGTAAGAGTCACAAGCAATCCTTCTGGGACATTAGCCAAAATAATACCTAGCATATACATGAGCGCAGCTATCCAATCTCTTTGAACGACATAAACCATGATAAAAAATAGAATACCAAAAAAAAAGGCCACCCCACAAATAATTTTAACAAAGTGCGTAATCTCTTTGTTGAGCGGAGTTTGTGTTTTTTCAAGGCCCGTGACTAAGCCAGCGATTTTTCCAATTTGCGTGAATTCACCTGTATCGACAACAATACCTCTTGCTGTACCTTCTGTAATAGGACAACTGAAGTAGCACATGTTTTTGGACTCGAGCGGATTTGAATGGGTGTACAACGGTCGGTGGGATATTGGTAAAGATTCTCCGGTCAAAGATGCCATGTCTGTTTTAAAATTCGAACACGCTAAAATCCTTATATCAGCTGGCACAGTTTGTCCTGCATGCATCTCAACAATGTCTCCACAAACAACTTCTCTATTAGGTATCTCCTTCTTAAAGCCATCTCGGATCACTATAGCGACTGGTGGTACCAAATTTTGAAAGCCACTCATAAGTGACAAGTTTTTAGATTCTTGGTAAAATCCAAATAAGCCTGTTCCGATAACAGTCCCGGTGATTACAATACCAAGATAAATGTATTCATTTTTGGAGTGGCCACTGCCTGCATCAACCTTCGGAGTGGCAAAATATGCTATGAAGTTAAGGATCGCACCTGCCCACAGCACACATTGGAACCATCCAAACAGATTAAGGCGAAAAATCTTCCAGCGGCTGGTACCTTTGAGTTCCTTTAATTGGTTGGGTCCATCGCGCGCAAGGATCTGTGCAGCTTGCGTCTCGGTCAATCCGTTTTCAATATTGGTTTTGAAGATGATTTCAAGTTGTTCTGGCAAGAGGAAGTGCACTGCTGTGTTGTTATCCTCCTTTAGCATCTGCAATTCAAGGTTTACTCCCATTCCGCTGCCGTGATCCCCTTGATGCTTGCTGATGCCAAGAATACTTGCATTGCGTATGTGGGCTGCGATTGGGTCACCAGACTGAAAACGATAGATCTTTTTAGTCAACCCTGACTTGGGATTACTATTATGTTCAGTACAAAATCTAATTGGTGTGTTTAGGTAGTCGATTACAGCCTTTCAAAGTCGAGGTGTTTGCAGAGATTATTTTAAATTATTTTCGACGGTAGGTTTCTGAAGACATTGTGCATCGAGGGGAAAACGTGACCAATTATTTACCAACGAGAGTGTAGTTTGGGGCTAAAAGCGCAGCTGAGCGTCATATCATAATATATGGTCGAAACATCGAGGCAAAAGCCTCATTTCAACTAAAACAAGTAAGCCGCTACAAATTTTCGCTATTCAAGTATGGCTAAGCGACAGTAGTAAGATAAAACATCTGTACCATGTACCATACCATTCGCAAAAAAAAAATTATCTAGTTACTCTAAAATTTATCTATTTTTTCATTGTTACCTTTTTTGGTGCAGCAGTAGGACTTGGTAAACTTGGCATCGTGCCGTTTTTCACATTAATTCACTTCAGTTAAAAGTAGGTACTTCTTATATGTATATAAATAGTCACTCTTGTTATTAGATAAACCTATTCTTTTCTTATTATACAAATTAAATATCTAATAATCATCCGTTTGAAATGCAAAAATACAACAAAATCGTTTTTTGTTCTATTATTCAAAAACAAGTCAAAATCTGTCAACGTAAAAACCAGTCAAAACGTGGTCAACCACAAAGAGATTTAAAAACTGAGACCTCAGCCTCAGTCCCAAACATGTCCCAAACAGTGGTCCCAAACGATCCAAATGACCGTTTAAAAACTCGCATACTCAGAATAATGATTATCATGACAAGTGCACAAACCAACTCATTTTTAATATACGAGATTTTTATCGATGAAGTCGAGTATAAAAATTATTTGTGCATAAGTTTTAATTTCTGCTTTTCACTTCGATTGCGAGGAAACGGGTCAAGTGCGAGTCGGACTCGCTCACCGAGGCTTCCGTACCAACTTGGGGGTATTTGAAGCGAATATAGGACCCTCCCTCGAGCACAGAGACATTTTTTACACAAAATAAAAAATTATTTAAAAAAATCAATGACCGCCTTCCATGCCTTCCTATATAAGACGCACTAAAAGGTAACAAATAATTGTTTTGATCAACTCCCACTTACTTTAAAATATAACATAATTAGAACACATACATATTATTGTTGTTAATTGTGGAGTCGACGCCAGCCCTGGTTAACAAAGTAGCGTTGTATTTAAGTTGTAACGATAGATATAATTCGTCAATTGTAGAAAATTTACTATTAAGAGCTTGGCTGGACTGGCGTCGACTCCAAAATTAACAACAATATGTGTGTATGTGTTCTAATTATATTATATTTTAAAGTAAGTGGGAGTTGATCAAAACAATTATTTGTTACCTTTTAGTGCGTCTTATATAGGAAGGCATGGAAGGCGGTCATTGATTTTTTTAAATAACCTTTTATTTATTACTTTTTAGTTAATGTTTTATAATCCCCTTAATTCCCACACAAATAAACTACTTCCACTAAAAAGTAATTTGCGGCATGTGTGTAGCAGACTTAATAGGATGATTTGAGTTTCATTACATCAACAAGGTGAATAACTTTCAGAGGTGCGCGCTATCACTCATTGAAAAGGAAAGATAGAAACATATCTTTTGCATCAGAGGATGGATTGGATATTAATCGCTCATTTAGCTCAGTAGCTCATTTTGCTCAGTGCAAAGTGCATGATACAAAGACATTATTTTTTCAATCTCTCACCTGAATTATAGGTTTACTTGCGTTATGAGCAAGATGTAGCATATAAAGAAACCAAAGAACGAATTTGTTCTGTTTACTATACTCCATTCATTATTAAAAAATAATTTCTATAGCCGGGCTCTTGAAGCATTGGATACTCCAGGCCTTCAATTTTAATATTACCTACATCAGAAAGTACTTGTCACACTGAATATTTCTTTCTATCACCGTTCCTGCGTATTTACACAACAAGAAACGAGGCGTGTATCTGAGTTTGCAGTGTGGTGTAGTTTCTGTCATCTACGTATCTATTTCCGTATTTTATATCTATCCTCTGTTTTATATAATAACTATTATCACTTTTATGTAGGTATATTAGTAATATATGATAAATTATGGTACGTAAAAATAAATATAATAATCATTAGGTACTATATTATACTTTTATCATGATTATGTTTGTAACTTACATTTTATTTATTACTATGTATTATATTATTTAATTATGCTACAAATATAGGTAGGTACGTGAACTTAACGTCGTTCTCCGTACCGACGCCGACCGATTGTCACCATGTGGTGCCGGCAGAATACCAGCGTCGCGGCTTCCGCTGCGACTTATGCTGAGTCAGCTCCCTTTCTCTGGCACAGTACATAACATACTACAATCATTATATGTTTATAAGAACGTTGTTTATTCGCCCAAGTAATAGTTAATAGTGTTACCTATTTTTAGATCTTTTGTATACTGTAGGTACTATGATTATGTTGTGTACGGTGAACTGGAGAATAAAGCGTTATCTATCTATCTATCTATCTATCTATCTATCTATCTATCTATCTATCTATCTATTTTTGATAGATTAGCTGGGCTCTTCAAGTTCCACATTGGGTACTCTTGACCTTCAATTTTTATATGTCATCAGAAATTGCTCGTCTAATGATTATTTTTTGTCATCTGCGTATCTCTTATAGATTAGTCGGGCACTTAGCGTTCCACGTTAGGTTAAGTATGAATGTTTTATATCTCAACAGAGAGTGCTAATAACACCAAACATATTTTGCAAAGGCGGCTTCTTCGTATCTATAACAGTTTAGCTGGTTCCAATTAATGTGCTCCAGGTCTTCGATTCATCAGCTCCACTTCACACAATTTTATATTCTGAATGTATTTGCTTGACACATTACTTAAAATATCGAAATCGCTATATGTGTGCCTATAAAATTTGAGGAGTTCCCTCAATTCCTCATGGATTCCATAATCAGATCCTGGCGAGATTATTATGGGACCATCTGAGAAGTATACTCTTTCAAAAAAAAAAAGAATTTCTGAAATCGGTCCAGGCGGTTTTGAGTAATCGGTGAACATACATAAAAAAAAAAAAAAAAACACAATAATAATAATATAAAAGTTCACGACGAATTGAGAACCGCCTCCTTTTGGAAGTCGGTTAATTAAAAAATTTAGGTTTGCTGTTGTCCCCATCTAAACTTATAAAATCGTTTGTCCTTACTGACTGACTGACTGACGGATTCATCAACGCAGAGCCTAAACTACTAAAGCTAGAATCGTTAAACTTAGAGAGCAAATTCCTCTTATAACGTAACCTCCCACTAAGAAAGGATTTGCGGATTTTCCCTCCCTAAACGGGTAAAAAGGGGGGTTGAAGTTTGTATGAAAGTCCGTCAATTTTGAAGGTAGGATCTTCAAATTTTGTATTTAGACTAATGATTAAAAAATAATTTATACGTGTTTCAGCGTTTTTGTATTTTTTACTTCTAAGAGGGTTAAATAGGGGATGGAAGTTTGTATGGAAATTCCGTCAATTTTGATGGCAGGATCTTCCAATTTTGTTTTTGGGCTAAAGATTAAAAAATAATGAACACGTGTTTCAGCGTTTTTGTATTTTCCACCCCTAAGGGGGTTAAATAGGGGATGGAAGTTTGTATTGAAATTCCGTCAATTTTAAAGGTAGGAATAGCGCGGGAACTCAATCCCACGGGAAAACTCTTAGCTGCGGGTGAAACCGCGGGGCGGAAAGCTAGTACTAGATATAGGGAGACGACTAGGAAATAAGTTTGTAATGACAAGAATCCTTTTTTATTTTTGGTGATATTTGAACAAATTTTCAGTTTTTGGACTTTTTCCTTTGATTGTGCTATTAGACACTTCTTCTTCTGAGACGTTACTGCATTACTGAAGGTCGTGTCTGCATGGCGTCTTTTTCTTTATTCTCTTTTAAGTTGTTAAGGACAGTTTTCCATGATCCCTTAGCTGGTTTTTACCCGGGCGGAGATGCAGCTGGCACATTCTATGTTTTTCTATCACTCCCACTAGTCCACTATCACTAGTCCAGCATGGAAGGAAGTCGTGACTCTAGGTAGCCGTAAGAAGTCGACGATTCGTAATGATCAAAAACATTTAGATGTCCAATTACACAAATGAAGGCAATTTTCCTACCTACGGCTCTGGGACTGCGAGTAGAGTGACCACACTTTTAAATCGTTCACTTTACAACTCATTCGTTATTTTCTTACCACTCGGCAAATGGTTGTTTTTAAGAGCTTATTTCTCCTAAACGAATCAATGGAAAATTCCAAAAAAATATAAATCTAAGAAATTAGTTCATGGCCTGCAATTGCAACATTTAAAAATATTCTAGACCATAAATAAGTATGCTAAAAAAACTGAAAGTAAAGCTGTTTTTGTCAGTAAATTTGATATTCCTTCTAAACTATATTAGCAGTGCTTTAACGGTTCTTGCGGGAAATTATCCGTATTATTGATTACCTACAATACAATAGCAACATAGCTTTTTTAAATCCGATGCGTAGTTTTTATGGAATTAGCTTTTTTTGCGTACTTTGCACATTTTTGACGTGGCCGCGGACATAACCGCCACGCCGTAGCGCGCGCTGATTTAAACGATATTCTAAGGCATTACGGGCGATGGTTGTCTATCTTGAAATCAATCTCCTCAACTGCTGTTTCTTTTCATGCCAATAAAATATTAATAAAAATGTATTTACACCAGAAGGATATATTTATTATTGCTATTTAGGCGCTAGGCTGACACTTCAATGCACTGTTCTAAAGCGGAAGGCCGTGTTTCTCTAAGGTTCTACCATAGGAGGCCCATTTAATTTTTTGGACGTGGATTCTACATCTTTTATTTGTTCATTTTAATTCTAGGATAGAAATGTCTTAAAATTTCCAGAAAACATACCTATCCTACATGGAATAGACTTAATTACTTCAGAGCACAACTAAAGTTTAAGCACTGATTTTTACGTTCCTGAATGCTTTAATAAGTATTGACGTAGGTACTAACTAGTACTACTGTTAGTATTTTTGTACCTAGGTTAGGTACCCATGAGAGGCAGGGTTTATTATCTATAACTACAAGAGGTAAAAAAATAGCTAACTAAACTTTAGGTTGTGATTCTACCCATGAAACTGAACAGCTTTCCCCAAGGAACATAGGTCGAAATATGGAACATACGAGTAGATTTGGCCCACCCATACAAAATGGTGTCAGCATCAGCAACTCCAGTCACTTTGTATGCGAGGATGTCTTTTTTTTCCTATTTCAAACTATGTTCTTTGGGGAAAGCTGTTCAATTTCATGGGTAGGATCATACTCTAAAGTTTGCTCAGCTATTTCCTATACATACACCCAGTAACTACATACATACATACATATAATCACGCCTTTATTCTTCATGGGGTAGGCAGAGCGTAAACAACCTAAACATAGGTCGTTACGCCACATCTGAAATTTTTTGAGGGTTATTCCAGATGGATCTGTATATTGCTATAGTGACAGGTTGTCAGCTCATCGCCTAAATTACAATACTGAAACCCTCGAATCCCTTAGCTGACTTTTACAGCATTACCGGGAGGAGATGCAGCTGGCACATTCTATGTTTTTCTCTTACTCCCAGTCCAACATGTAAGTAACTATAATTATATCTAAAATAATCCTTTTGTTTAGGTCGTTGACGCTCTGTCTATATCTACCCTTGTACGTAAAGGCGTGATTATAGGCAACGCTCGGACAACGAAAAACGAAAAACAAAATCACTTCCTCTTACAAATTGTCTGATCAAAATGTTTTTTTTTTTTTCGCAAAAGTTCTTTCATTTTCTTGTATGAGAATCCCCATCAGTTTGTTGTATTATTCGTGAATTTCGTGATTCAGGTATTCGGAATGAACTTTAGAAAACTGGGCTACAATTTCTCCGAAATTCGGTGCTTTCAGTTTGTTACCAAAACTGGTCTAATTATGAGAGGAAATAGTATGGAACTTGTCCATTCAGCATAGTTTTACTTAGCTCTGGTGAATAGAATTTAATTAACCGCTCGCTGCTGGGGCCTCACTGAGCTGTCTGCAGGGAAATGTGGCGTAAGGTACAAGTGACAGCGGGACAGGAGCATTTTTTTTTAAATAGAAATGGGTTAGCTCTTGACTCTAGAGACAAGGTCTGGAATGACAGTGACAGAGTCGACGAGGAAGCGAGCTCACTCAGATAATGCCTCACTAACACTCACGCACCGACGGAACGGAACACAGCAAGCTGTTTGGAGAGCCAGGCGGCCTTGCGGAGCCTACCACCGATCTGTTGGGATCGTTCAGCCAAACTTATTGACAGGCTAGCCTGTAATGCCGATGCCTGGGGCGGACCACTAGCTGGTAGATCCCATCCCACCCCAAAGCGTTTACTCGGTTATCGCATTCAATCGTGCTGAATCTGCCGGAGTGAGCGTGATTGTCGATGCTTCCATTGTGTTGAACAATGAAACCATAGAAAATATCAGCAGAGCAGTGTGCCAAGTGTCTTATTCCCAATGTGAATCCCCCCTGTGTCCAACTGTCCAGTCCACCCCGGGTGACCTACGGAATTATTTTTAAGGCCGGCAGACAAGAGCAACAATTCCCGTTTACGTTGACTCAAAACCCACTCGATAGAAGAAGAAGTAAACCGTTAACGCTCTACCTACCCAGAACGGTTTACAAGCATGATTATATCAATTAATTATGTACATACTTATGTTCTGTCTATAATATAATAGATATTAAGAAATAGTCTGTGTCTCCAACAACTCAATCGCAAGAATGAATAGACATTATCTAGGGAAATATGCTCCATCATCGTCTGCATCGTCACTTTCCTTCAGGTGAGATGGCGCACTTCTAATGGTTTGCCTATAATCGTACCATCCCATTTTTTTTTCTTTTTCCCGCTCAACGCTTCCGCTTATGCTTACACCACAGAGATCTCACAATGCTACGTATCTACGTAAGTTATAGCCTTTATAGCTAAGTTACAGCTCGGTCGGGTCAGCCAGCCTTGGGGATAAATATTGTGGAGCTACAGTGTCTTGCACTAGTTAAATAATATGACTGTGTATCCTTGTGGTAGGAATTTCACTGCTTCTTCTGTCGTGTGGGTTTCGAGTCGACTAACCCAGTGTCAGAGTTTATGAACCGCCTAGGCTAGGTAATAGCACAGCTAATTAACCTCTGAAATGGTTTGTGTTACGACTATTATCAAAGACAGCGACCGGGACCGACGGCTCAACGTGCCCTCCCATGCACGGATTGCACGGCATCCTTTTTTCATTTCGGACAATCAGGTGATTCACCCTGCAATGTTCTAACTAAACTGGAGAAAATCACACAAAGTGATAAACAAACAAATATCAAGCCCCCCTGGGAAACGAACCCAGGAAAATGACAGTTTTAATCACGGTTTTAACGGCAGACAACTATTATGAAATTATGATGTAGGCATCCGCTACGAAAGGATTTTAAAAAATTCCACCTAAGGGTAAGGGGCATGGCAAATAGGAAGCGGTGCGGCGCCGTTGCGTCGTTTTTGTATAGAAACTTCAAATCAAGCTGCGCTGCGCAGACGTAAATTACATACAAAATTGACGCGCCTCCGCCTCGCCCGCGCCGCACCGCTTCCTATTTGTCATGCCCCTTAAATGGGATCCCCCATTTAACAAAGAGGGTATAGTATGTATATCAAGAAATTTTCTTTTTCTATTCAAAATACATGCTCCTATTATCCTGTAACCTGTAGAAGCTTTATTATTTGGATATTTTTAGCGCACATTCTAATCAATATGTATGGGCTGAATAATTGTACAGTCTTGTTGGCTGTCTATTACATACAGTTGTTCGGCTAGACCTACCTGGTAAGCCTGTTATGTTGTTGCTAAAAGGTAGATCCTAATATTAGTCCTATGTTTGTAACAAATGCACAAAAAAAATTATAAACAAGTAAAATTCCGCCTTCTTCCTTAAAAGCTCGCGCCGCGCCATAAATACTGTATTTAAGAAACAAACAGTTTGACCAGCGCCCAACCTTTTAATTATTATCCGTTCAGTTAAGAACAAGGATACAATGTTGTAACCGACCTCATTCATTATGCTACAAATAACTCATTCCATTACTTCCATGCTGGACTGGGAGTAATAGAAAAACATAAAATGTGCCATCTGCATGTGACGTTGCGGAACGACCTTTGTTTAGGTCTTTAGGTCGTTTACGCTCTGCTTATACCCCATTAGAGATAAAGGCGTGATTATATGTATTTATGTATTCCATTGGGTACTACGATTGAACTGGTTATCGCACACATATCTTGGATACGGGTCGACACCCCCTCACCATATCGTCTTGCTGTCAATCAAGAGGAGGCGT
This sequence comes from Scrobipalpa atriplicella, assembly GCA_029255725.1. Taxonomy (NCBI): domain Eukaryota; kingdom Metazoa; phylum Arthropoda; class Insecta; order Lepidoptera; family Gelechiidae; genus Scrobipalpa; species Scrobipalpa atriplicella. The sequence goes on from JARACY010002033.1 coordinate 43,894, forward strand.
CTTGTCTTGACACCATTTACGCGTGAACTTGGCTGCGGATTGACGAACACAGAACAGGTCAACGTAAGATAGAAACCACCCGTGTGAAGAAGGGTCTGTCAGCACAAGAGTAAGAAACTGTACAGATATAAAGTTTAATACAATCGCTACTTCGACAGAAATACGGCAAGGAGAGATCTATCACAGCGCGATTGAATAGTACAAGATTTGTAGAAACTTTTGTTTGTTTTGCACTGACAGCGACGAAGACGCTGCTGTAACGTGCCACTTGCCATTTACGCAGTCGCTTGAAGCGGAGCCAACCAAACGCGGGTTCGGTTTGCTTTTAAATGTTTACCTACAATCGCAACCAAGGATAGCAACATCACACTTCCTACTTACTTAGGCTCGTATTTATAAAGCCATCTCAAGATTGAGAGCAATATTGAGATGCGGATTTGACAGGTCATTTTGTACTGGAATGACATTTCTGATACGAACTCAAACTCGCTGTCACTCTTGAGAGCTGATTATAAATACGGGCCTTACTGAAATTGATTACTTTTCTAGCATTTTCGGTCGAGTTTTGACGCGGACACGGACGGAACCGCCACACGCTTCTTTTAGCGGCAGCTATATCTTGCTAATATTTGGAACACTATTTCTGTTGATGACTGCACTGCAATGCATTCTACCATTGCACCCATCAAACACAGCACTCATTCGAATCAATCAATTTGTTTCTGATTGATTGATGACTGTTCAATGTTCATTGAATCAATGTCGATGTTCAATCGCTGAATAGAGCTTTGTAAAAAAAAAACTATTATTTTATGAAAACAGTATACCTCACAACAATGCTAATTAAATGTAACAAATACCTAACCTAGATTAATGTTAATTGATTGCTATAATTCAATATTCGATACACCACAAATTAATTAATAATTATGGAGAAATACTCTGTGTATGTGAACTTTAATGGATAAAATTATGACTTTTTACGAAATAATCTAATGATGACAAATAATTATTGGTAATTTAATTATATTTAAACGGCACTGTGAAACTAGTGGCTTGATATTCCGTCGTTTAACTAAACAGCTAGGCAAATGACTTGGATTAGTCGCACCTCAGACATTTTTAAAGTTCCATTTTCCTCCACTTTTTTGTTGTATTAAACACAACGGCTTAACATCACTCAGGCTGCTAGTTAAACAGCACTGTTAAATTTAATTGTTCATCACTCAGACTAGCCGGTTAACTGAACGGCTAATTACATCCGCTTAGAAGACGCGGTTAAACCTTCTTAATATGTCACATACATACATACTATTTCAAGCCAGGCCTGTATCCCTAATGGGGTAGGCAGAGTGTCAACAATCCAAACAAAGGTAGTTCCGCCACGTCTTACAAGTTTTGAGAGTTATCTGTCTGTATATTGCTGTATTAGCGACAGATTGTCAGGCCATCGCCTAAATTACAATATACTGAAACCCCCGAATTAACTGGTTTTTACAGCATGCCCGGGAGCGGGAGGAGATGCAGCTATCACATTCTATGTTTTTTTTTTATCGCTCGCATAGAAGCAATTATAATAATACGTCACTCTTGTCTCAGAATCTCACATCATCGCCAAAACCTGCAGCAGTTTGCTCTTGCGTTGCATTAGCTAAAAGCGTTCTTGTGTTCTTTCAAGTCAGCTGATTGGCACAGCGATCGACGGCGACTGAACTATGCTCACCGATCTATAGACGTCACTACTCACTTTGCTAAAGTACCTCAATTCTCAAGGGATTTTCCAGTGTTCTTTTTACATTATTATTAGAATACTGTGAAGTCTATAGATCGGTGAGCATAGTTCAGTCGCCGTCGATCGCTGTGCCAATCAGCTGACTTGAAAGAACACAAGAACGCTTTTAGCTAATGCAACGCAAGAGCAAACTGCTGCAGGTTTTGGCGATGATGTGAGATTCTGAGACAAGAGTGACGTATTATTATAATTGCTTCTATGCGAGCGATAAAAAAAAAAACATAGAATGTGATAGCTGCATCTCCTCCCGCTCCCGGGCATGCTGTAAAAACCAGTTAATTCGGGGGTTTCAGTATATTGTAATTTAGGCGATGGCCTGACAATCTGTCGCTAATACAGCAATATACAGACAGATAACTCTCAAAACTTGTAAGACGTGGCGGAACTACCTTTGTTTGGATTGTTGACACTCTGCCTACCCCATTAGGGATACAGGCCTGGCTTGAAATAGTATGTATGTATGTGACATATTAAGAAGGTTTAACCGCGTCTTCTAAGCGGATGTAATTAGCCGTTCAGTTAACCGGCTAGTCTGAGTGATGAACAATTAAATTTAACAGTGCTGTTTAACTAGCAGCCTGAGTGATGTTAAGCCGTTGTGTTTAATACAACAAAAAAGTGGAGGAAAATGGAACTTTAAAAATGTCTGAGGTGCGACTAATCCAAGTCATTTGCCTAGCTGTTTAGTTAAACGACGGAATATCAAGCCACTAGTTTCACAGTGCCGTTTAAATATAATTAAATTACCAATAATTATTTGTCATCATTAGATTATTTCGTAAAAAGTCATAATTTTATCCATTAAAGTTCACATACACAGAGTATTTCTCCATAATTATTAATTAATTTGTGGTGTATCGAATATTGAATTATAGCAATCAATTAACATTAATCTAGGTTAGGTATTTGTTACATTTAATTAGCATTGTTGTGAGGTATACTGTTTTCATAAAATAATAGTTTTTTTTTTTACAAAGCTCTATTCAGCGATTGAACATCGACATTGATTCAATGAACATTGAACAGTCATCAATCAATCAGAAACAAATTGATTGATTCGAATGAGTGCTGTGTTTGATGGGTGCAATGGTAGAATGCATTGCAGTGCAGTCATCAACAGAAATAGTGTTCCAAATATTAGCAAGATATAGCTGCCGCTAAAAGAAGCGTGTGGCGGTTCCGTCCGTGTCCGCGTCAAAACTCGACCGAAAATGCTAGAAAAGTAATCAATTTCAGTAAGGCCCGTATTTATAATCAGCTCTCAAGAGTGACAGCGAGTTTGAGTTCGTATCAGAAATGTCATTCCAGTACAAAATGACCTGTCAAATCCGCATCTCAATATTGCTCTCAATCTTGAGATGGCTTTATAAATACGAGCCTAAGTAAGTAGGAAGTGTGATGTTGCTATCCTTGGTTGCGATTGTAGGTAAACATTTAAAAGCAAACCGAACCCGCGTTTGGTTGGCTCCGCTTCAAGCGACTGCGTAAATGGCAAGTGGCACGTTACAGCAGCGTCTTCGTCGCTGTCAGTGCAAAACAAACAAAAGTTTCTACAAATCTTGTACTATTCAATCGCGCTGTGATAGATCTCTCCTTGCCGTATTTCTGTCGAAGTAGCGATTGTATTAAACTTTATATCTGTACAGTTTCTTACTCTTGTGCTGACAGACCCTTCTTCACACGGGTGGTTTCTATCTTACGTTGACCTGTTCTGTGTTCGTCAATCCGCAGCCAAGTTCACGCGTAAATGGTGTCAAGACAAGACGCCTCCTCTTGATTGACAGCAAGACGATATGGTGAGGGGGGTGTCGACCCGTATCCAAGATATGTGTGCGATAACCAGTTCAATCGTAGTACCCAATGGAATACATAAATACATATAATCACGCCTTTATCTCTAATGGGGTATAAGCAGAGCGTAAACGACCTAAAGACCTAAACAAAGGTCGTTCCGCAACGTCACATGCAGATGGCACATTTTATGTTTTTCTATTACTCCCAGTCCAGCATGGAAGTAATGGAATGAGTTATTTGTAGCATAATGAATGAGGTCGGTTACAACATTGTATCCTTGTTCTTAACTGAACGGATAATAATTAAAAGGTTGGGCGCTGGTCAAACTGTTTGTTTCTTAAATACAGTATTTATGGCGCGGCGCGAGCTTTTAAGGAAGAAGGCGGAATTTTACTTGTTTATAATTTTTTTTGTGCATTTGTTACAAACATAGGACTAATATTAGGATCTACCTTTTAGCAACAACATAACAGGCTTACCAGGTAGGTCTAGCCGAACAACTGTATGTAATAGACAGCCAACAA
>JARACY010002034.1:0-47981 GCA_029255725.1 Scrobipalpa atriplicella
ATACGAGAGCGTTAGAATTAGGCGTTTATTTTTCCTTTACTTCATCTGCAGTTGATGTCTTTGTTCGGCGGAGAATACCAAATGTACAAGAAAATGTATTTACTTGCGAAGGCTCTGCAGGAAAGGTTTTCTTTGGTAATTTATGTTTCTCTCTTTTATATGGTTCGTTTAATTTATAAGATGGCTTCTTGCACGTGTGTGTTATTAAACGAAAAATAAAGCTATAATTTTGTGAGACATTGGAACTGTAACCTTTATTTATTCGTTATAGGTTAACATTAAGTTCATAATACTTTTAATAAAAAAATCTCTGCCTTGACGACGGATGGTTTTATGCACAGTCGACATTCTATCTGTGTTGTATAGTGGTATCCCTTGATAGTCTGCCTACCCTGCAAGGGATAGTGAGCGTGATTTTAGTTATCTTACGTAGAAATGACAACATGCCTCTTTGAACGGTTTTGTAGGTATACAAAGCTAAATAGCAGCACGGTCAGTTGCATTCCCCCTATCTTCAGATAATTTTATTTTCTCTGTCGACTACAAAGGATCTCGAAATCTTAACAACCGAAGATTTGCTGACAGCTTTCGAAAGGAAATCAGCTGTCGTTGTCATTTTGTCCAACAGGGGGTCCCCTTGGTCATCGCAATGGGGGGTCTAACCCCCCTTTGTCTTGTTGCTCATTACGCAGACACCCTTGGACGACGAAGACACCATTGCTGTGCAGTCGACATTTATGTTCCTTGAGCTTGTTTTTTCAAAAGGCAAATCGTGAAAATAAAATTAAAGATAGAAAAATGTATCACATACAAAGTATTGTTTATCAACAACACGTAACCAGTTTGCGGGAAGTTTTCTGTTACACCTGCTTTATAAGAGAAATCGATCGTGATAAACCAGCAAGGTTTTTAAAATCTCTTTTTCTTACAAACCAGTACCCTCGTTCAATCCCCTAGATTAGGTAGCCGACCCCGTGAAATACGGGAACACGTCTAGGAAGATGATGATGACTCCACATTGTTGTTTCACATAGAGTAGTCATAGTTTCGCGTTGACCGCGTTTGTGATCTACAGGACCTGCTTATTTGATCTTCTGTGAATATGACCAAGGTTTTGGATATCTATACAGAACACCTTGTGTACAAAATATGACCTCCTATTTAATCTATCATCGATAATTAGTAATCTCTTTAGGATCCATTAAATTGGAGAAAACTTTTAAGCGAAAAGTTGTCAAAAAGGTTGATGACTACAATTTAAGTAATTTTTCCGTCAAATGAAAATTAAAAAGTTTACTTACGATTTATAAATTAATAGTCAATTTTGAAATCTTTATAATTTGAAAGCTGAAGGCTTAATGAACACAATTTTGGCCTTCAGTCATCGTTAATTTTTGAGGGTGTGGTTTGTAAGAAAAAGAGATTTTAAAAACCTTGCTGGTTTATCACGATCGATTTCTCTTATAAAGCAGGTGTAACAGAAAACTTCCCGCAAACTGGTTACGTGTTGTTGATAAACAATACTTTGTATGTGATACATTTTTCTATCTTTAATTTTATTTTCACGATTTGCCTTTTGAAAAAACAAGCTCAAGGAACATAAATGTCGACTGCACAGCAATGGTGTCTTCGTCGTCCAAGGGTGTCTGCGTAATGAGCAACAAGACAAAGGGGGGTTAGACCCCCCATTGCGATGACCAAGGGGACCCCCTGTTGGACAAAATGACAACGACAGCTGATTTCCTTTCGAAAGCTGTCAGCAAATCTTCGGTTGTTAAGATTTCGAGATCCTTTGTAGTCGACAGAGAAAATAAAATTATCTGAAGATAGGGGGAATGCAACTGACCGTGCTGCTATTTAGCTTTGTATACCTACAAAACCGTTCAAAGAGGCATGTTGTCATTTCTACGTAAGATAACTAAAATCACGCTCACTATCCCTTGCAGGGTAGGCAGACTATCAAGGGATACCACTATACAACACAGATAGAATGTCGACTGTGCATAAAACCATCCGTCGTCAAGGCAGAGATTTTTTTATTAAAAGTATTATGAACTTAATGTTAACCTATAACGAATAAATAAAGGTTACAGTTCCAATGTCTCACAAAATTATAGCTTTATTTTTCGTTTAATAACACACACGTGCAAGAAGCCATCTTATAAATTAAACGAACCATATAAAAAGAGAGAAACATAAATTACCAAAGAAAACCTTTCCTGCAGAGCCTTCGCAAGTAAATACATTTTCTTGTACATTTGGTATTCTCCGCCGAACAAAGACATCAACTGCAGATGAAGTAAAGGAAAAATAAACGCCTAATTCTAACGCTCTCGTATAAAATCTCGCAGTTCTCGTCTAGACTGGTTTACGACTTGTATCATATTTTTAGGAGCTTCTTTTTATCCCACCTGGGACTTCTATACACTTGACAATGTAGTTGTTTACTTTTGTTTCTAGATATTGTTATCGGTTTGTGAAATTCACACCGATACCTGTTTATAACTTTCGCCCTATTCAAGGATAGGCTCATGCCCTTCAGTGGGACGTATATGAGCTGATGATGATGTTGATGATCCCAGGTTGGAACAACATCAACCTAACGTAGAGCTAAAATTAGGTAGAGGCGCTCTCAGCAAAAAAGTAGCTCGTACTTTACTCGCCAAATTGGTCTTCAAAGTATGGTGAGAATAGCTCCTATAAAAGAGCTTAAAAAATTTAAAAATAGCTTTTAAAAGCGACATCCTAATCTCAAAAGATACCAAAGAAAATTCTTTCGGCGGCGTGACCCCAGGGCCAACGCTGCGAAACTCGGAGGGCCCATTTTGAATAATTTCGTTATACCTCAGTCCGTCAGCCGGGCCTATGTAAATGTTACTAGATTGAGTTTGGAAGGACCGCATTTTTATCTGCGTGAAGTTAGCCGGGAGAGTCAAGCGGAAAATGTTACTACGCTGAAAAAAAGGGGCAATTTGCACATGAAAACTGTTTGGGTAGATTGTCAGTTCCGCAGGTCCTTTCAAGATTATTGTAATGAGTAACTTTTCGGAATGCTGTTTCACTCGCGACTAACATACCTAGTTTTCCCTTGAGGAAAATAAATTTAACGGGATAAATAGATATTCGTACTCCCGATTAACTGAATATTCTTATCATCATCATCCTCAGCTCATATTACGTCTTCACCGAGGAACACGAGCTTTCTGATGGTCGAAGTTTCTTTTCTTTAAAGAGAATAATCTGGTCAGACTGTTTCTACGTATTACCGTTTTTAGTTGTGAAAACCTTTTGAACACACTTGCTGAAGAATTCAGCCATTTAACTAACCTATTCTAAAAGTTTTAAAAATCCTATCATAAAAGAGTTTTCAGCTGATGGAAAGTGAACTGGAGCGAGAATATACTCCCGAAATAACCGTTCTGAACTCGAATCGAGCTGAAACTGGCTGAAGTCTATCGTGTGAGTCCCCGAAAGTCGACTTTCGACTTTCCAGATATATCGGTTTTGTTTCAAAGTCGAACTCATTCAAGCTCCCATTTTCGGGCGTCGATTCTTGTATAGTTCGAATTTTAATGATCATTGATCAGGGCTGGCTGTAAAATTAAGGTGGGAAGACTGCAAAGGAATGACTGATTAGTTGGTGAAGTGACTATGGTTAGAATTCTGAAAGTGAGCATTTTTTTTTTTTAATCCTAATACAAGTAATCGTATGGTACAAGAAAATTTATTTGGAAATTAGATGGAGTCAACACGAACAAATTTTAAATATACAATTACATAACTGTACTTAAATATTGTTTTTATTAGAAAGAAACCTTATGTAAGACCTTATAACACCTTTTATTTCTTTTACATTTCATCCGCTTCTTGGACATTTATCAAAATATGGCCTGATCCACTTTTTGACTTGCAAATGATATTCAGTCGAGTCAAGAATAGGTCTCGTGAGGATAATGAAAGTTGGGAAAACTCACCGAATCTCCCGGTGACTTGGCTGAGTTATCGGCACCAGCTATAAGCCTGGATTAAGTCGCATGCTAATAGGTGGAGAATGAAAACTGCGGGGCTTCATTTAGTCACGTTTGAAAAATGGTTGGTCCTTTCAGTTTAGCTAATAGTCTTATTGGTCAGTTATAGTAGGTGCTAGTTCAATGAAAATTTCAAGCCAAACTAGGCTCTATTATTGAGTGGGTTTTCGAGTCGATGAACGACCCGTCGAACCTTGGTGTCAGAGTTTTTAAACCACCTAATAGGCCCCTGACATGGTTTGTGTGACGAGCACTATCAAAGACAGCGACCGGGACCGACGGCTTAACGTGCCCTCCAACGCACGAAATCTATTTTCTTTCACACAATCAGATGATTCAGCCTGCATTGTCGTAAACAAACTGGGGAAAAGCTCACAATGCAAATTTAAAAATATCAACTATGTGTTCCCCCCCTGGAAATCGATCCCAGGTCCTCGATCGAGAGCCCCTGGCTGAGACCACTAGACCAGGGAGGCAGGTTGCGGTTGCTTGTAAGAAGAGACGTTTTACTGTTCCTACTTTTACTTCCTACATTTACTAGGGCGACTATCTGGATAAGACAGCAGCCTCTGAGCAGTTGTAATGAGAGCGATAACGAGCATCAGCTGACGTCACCTGCTAACAACCCTCCGTGGTGCTCAAAGTTTTGTAGAGGGATATGTTGGCAAACCTTTAGAAATAAATGTGTAAATCTATGGTCCGCACAGAATGGTTCCTAACACAAAGTTTCAACGAACATGGGATTAAAATTCATTTCAAAGTTACTTTTTAAATCATATTAACTACCGTGAGTAGATAGGTAGGTACATACACGTTTGAGAATCACTAGGACGACAAATACGTTCTAAAAATATAGGAATCTCGACCTAGCAGCATGTATTGGATCTTCTGCAGGCATTGATAAGTATATTTTGTTATTAGTAGGTATGCGATTCTGTCATTACTGTCAAATCGAATTTTTCGCCTATGTGACAGTCTTTGGTGAGCGTAAATCTGAATCAGAAAACTCTGAAAAGAAATAAGAAAATTGACATTAATATCAAACTATGCGAACTCGTTGTTCAGCCTGTCATCTCGTACCTTTTGTATAAAATCGCAATCCAACTTTGAAGCGGCTGTTGTTCTGTAGAATCTAGTCGTTTCGTTTGTCGTGATGTTTGCTCGGTAGAATGGTGGAATCCTTTTTAAAAGTTTGAGAGCTGTTTCCGACGGAGGAACGTTTTGTAACTCAATTTGTGGGGAGTGCACTGCTAGGGACCCTAGGCATCGCATCTACACTGTGTCAGCAAAACGATTGATTGTCATTGTGTTCTGATTGTGATTGTGTAAGCTGTGAAAAAAGAGGATTGAAAGTTAAAAAGTTTGGAAATACGTCTTTATTGGTCAAAATATAAAACCAGAGCTAAAATTAAATCAAAATACTGTCTGGTATGTCTTACAAAAGTCATTCACGGCGAAAACGGCCATCTTGTTGACGCTTGGATTACAACATAGGCACATCACCGAATAACTTTCCGGCTTCTCACGTAAGCCAAACACCGACTATTTAAATACCAAACCTGAAGGGTCATTCCTATCCCCTCAAGGGCACTCGCGTCGCATCTATCAAACCCAGGCGATACAGTCAGACAATGCGGCTTCATTAGATATCGAGTGGGCGGCAAATATTGGTCAGCAGCAAACTTCATTAGGCGGATTAATTGGAGATTCTAATGGCACACTTAGAGAGACTCCAGGCTAACAGGTAGGTGAAGAGGTGGAAGGAGTTTGACAGCCTAGTTCTGGTGTTTACTTTTTGCTCGCAACTACAAGTAGATATATCAGCCGTAACAGCTATTGTATAGATGTTACAATCGCAGGATGGAATGGGTTTTCTCCTATTTCCTGGATATATAGTACTTATTTAAAGTGTATGTGTAGGCATGGCATGTAGATGTGGATGTTTGTAACACTTGTACACTAAAACTTTGACCTGAAACACGAATTCGACCTGATAACACACAAGCAATTTTTGTTGCAGGAATATGCCTCATTCTCACGAATGCAATTACTGACATATCATCAAAACAGCCAATCATTCAGTCATCCTCAATCTAGGGTCAGTGCTCATAACTCTACCTTCTCATATCTCCCGATCAGCTGCAAATGAAGACGCACTGCTCTAGCACACCCTGTATAATGACGCCATCGTCTGCGTCGGTGTTATTTCATATTAGGCGTTATCCTACAGGCACATTATACTGACAAACGGCTTTCATTACATCCTGTATAACGCCACTATTACTGTACGTTAAGGGTTTATATGAATGTGGACGAGGGCGCTGCGTGTTGGGAGAACTGTCAAAAATGGCGCTTGCGGCGTTAGTTACTTTTTGCCTACAACTGCCTCCGTGTTCTACTGATTCGGAGGTCCTGGGTTCGATTCCCAGATGGGGACACACAAAGTTGTTGTTGTTGTTGTTCTAGTCCTAAAAGGCACCCAGCTGGTGCAGAGGGCCCCAACAACACACAAAGTCGATATTTTTTAATTTATCACTTTATGAGATTTTTTCCAGTTTGATTAGGACATTGCTGAATCATCTGATTGTCCGAAAAGAAAAAGGATTCTGTGTTTCAGGACACGTTAAGCCGTCGGTCCCGGTCGATGTCTTTGATAGTAGTCGTTACATAAACCATGTCAGAGGCCTACTAGCTGTGCACCAGGGGTTTATCGGGCCGATCAAATTGAAACCCACTCGGCAAGAAGAAGAAGTTCCTTTTTTCGCCACGTTCATTTAAACCCTTGACATAGTGTACTGCGGACGGTATCTGCCCGGGTTTTGTTTTTAGTATCGCTCTGGATGTGATTGTTGGTGATTGATTGGCGCAATAATGTGATACGGGCGAACCTTTATTGGATGTGATTTGTGGAAATAATAAGGTGGGTTTCACTGGTTGGTGGATGTCGTGTTGACGCTGCGACACTGCGACTTGTCGAATGCTAAACGCGGTGAGTAATCGAATCCTGTTTATTTTCTGAAACATACTCTATTAAAGAAGAGTATGATTTACTGTAAAAATCTTGTAAAATCAAGATTTTCATAGTTTTTCAATGAGTTTTTGTTGTTGTTGTGATTAAAATTAGCGTGGAGACTCCTCTTAGTTATATGAACTTTTTGAAGGCGATGGCGTGGTGTCATGCTAATCAAAAATTTGATTAAGAAATTGAATTGAATTAACCATTTTTAGAAAGAGTCGAGCAAAACCTGATGAATTCTTTAAAAGCCCTACATATATACTGAACACCTGAAATTTCTAAATAACTCAATATAATGTTACAACATTTGGTATGGTAGGGCTACCCGGTAAGTTATAATAACAAACCTCAAGCAAATCTTGATGATCAAACAACACCTGCGGGGCCATAACTCAAACACAACAATGCCATCACTAGATTAGACCTTGTCCTGAGCAGCCGGCATCTAATGGCAATCACTCAGAGCTATCGGCCGATGTCAGGTCACTCGCAACTCTGTTTACGTTGCTCTTATCACGACGCTCTGAGCAAACACGCGCCCGCTCCACTGCGATGGATGTACGAAATTCTTACTCCAGCAGATTGTCTACGCAATCAGAACAGATATTGCTTGGTAGTTGGGCAGTTGATCAAAAGATGGCGCTGTTAGTTCTTTAAACTTGGTATTTAATTGTCAGCTACCTTCAAATCTTCCTGAAATACTGGAGAGTTGAAAAACTTATCGCGACGCGGAAGCTTTCGACGACGATGAATTTCCGATATTATTGTATTGCTGGAAACTAATTTTGTATGATTCCGCAACCAGTGAGAGAAGTCATAGAAATTTCCAGCACAGGCAGGAATTTGCCGCATCCAAACTAAACCTTACCTTCACGTCGCCCAGCTCGCTATAGTCAAACAAAACAGAAGCCTGACTCCCCTGATTAATAGCATCCCAACACTGCACATACAAATGAGAGTACAGCTTACAAATCCAGCGCCAGGCTACAACCGATTGATAAATGACCACTCTGATTTGGTTCTACCTTTTGCATTCGTCTGTTGTCCTGGTAGCTTCTGTTGGCTCAGGCATTAGTGGTAATGAACTATTTTGCACGTTGGCCAGTAACGCGTGAAGATTATTGTCCGCTGGTACAAATTGTATAAACGACCGTTTGATTTAGTGCTACTTTCTACCTAGTTTGTATTTCTGGTGAATTCTGGTGGTTAAATAGCAGTATTCTGCACAATTTTTAATATGGTACGTTCGCGTTATGAGGTTTGAATGTCAATGTCTTGTTAATTTTATGCCCATGTTGAATTTTGTTTTACATTCCAACTAAAAATTATTTTTTATGTTCTGAGAAGCAGCGTTTTTCCTACCCAAACAATAAATTTTGTAAGCTGAGTACATTTCGAAAACACATTACAATAATGATCATGATGGGATCATTCTTGCGATAAATAAAAAGCGACAAGGATCGGCACGTTCCAAAATCATCGCCGTCCATTGTCGCGAGCTGAGAGCACCATTGTTCACATGATCGATAGTATTGTCCACTGACTATTAGTTTGGATTGAATCCAGATTTAGTGCAGGAACTGTGGATACTTCTTATTCCGACCATGTATCAAAAACTACTTCTCGCTTTTACTATAATATAGATACATCTCACCCAAAAACCAACAAATAATTTGGCGTCTCTACAAATGAATGAAACTTTGTAATGTGACAGGAAGCTGGCATCAAGCCCTGGTTGAAATTTGCAAGACAGGTGGCCTTTTTATAGAACCTACCAATGCTCTAGTGTCCAACTTAGCAACGGTTCAGCGAGAGTGGACCAACAGAAAGAAGATTTCATCACATTGCATCCCTGTGTAAAATGCATCAAAACTCATCTATTATTGTTTAATTTCTTTTGTATTAACTAATGAGAATTTATGATGATATCTAGTAAAAAGAGAAAATAATATAATTTTATTTTATTAAAATCAAATTAGCAAAAGTGTAAATCAATCAAAAGTTACAGCGTCTTTGCCTTTGTGGTCATTGTTCTGCAAAAACTTATCAAACTAAAAACTGAAATTCAAGGTTTACAATATGTAATAGAAGAATCTGATGTTTCTTTAAGACTTTAATTTTTTGTACACATTATAATTATGGTATCGGGTCTCTGCGGGATTGGTTAGGATAGGTTATTAAGAGATAAATAGCTTTGTCCGACGTTTCGATCGAGTTGCATAGATCGTTGTCGCGAGCTGACTAAGCTGTTATAAGTTATAATTATGTAGAAGAATCTGGTAGAAACGGGAATACACCGTCACCGCTCACGGGTGAACAGTATCGGTATCTTTTGGGAGGCGGTCGTGTGAGACGAATCGCAGAATGGGGAGCTCTGAGTGACTCACTTACGAGTATGGCCCGTATTTATTCTGTGTGATCGAGCATTTTTCAACAACATTAAATGCCTTTATTTAGGATTTTATATTCAAACTACTTTGAATTTTCTCATTTTGTGCAAAACTCTTAAAGTATAGAGAGCAATAACAATATAAAGTGATGTAGAACCTTAATCTGAAGACGCTGTAAGTTTATGGGACCAATTTATTTTATTTATTTATTTGTCCACAGGCTCATAAATAAATAAATAAATGAAAAAATTATTTGTCCCACTGCAGGGCAAAGGCCTCTTCCTTCCTTCCACTTTTCACGTATTGATAGTACCTACCCGACATTCTTTTTGATATGCGATCGTGCGTGCGATATGGGACCTATACCTACAACTAAAAATATTCCACAATAATACATACATACATACATAAAATCACGCCTTTATCCTTAATGGGGTAGGCAGAGCAAAAACGACCGAAAGGTCATTTCGCCACGTCTGACCAGTTTTGAGGGTTATTGCAGATGGTCATATGTATTGCTATTATAGTGACAGGTTGTCAGCCCATCGCCTAAATTGCAATACATTAAAACCCTCTAATCCCTTAGCTGGTTTTTACAGCATGCCCGGGAGGAGATGCAGCTGGCACATTCTATGTTTTTCTATCACCAGTCCAGCATGGAAAATCAACTCCACAATAATTCTGCAAAGTATTCCACAAACTGCGCCAAAATGTGTAGAAATATTATCAAAGTATTTTCTCTTGATAATTTAACATGTTTTCACTACTTAAATATACAATTTGAAGCGATAAATTGTTTGTGAAATAAACTTGATCCCCTTTGTAACCTTCCCCTTCTGGGTGTAGGGTTTGAGTCTGATGGTAAACTTCTCAAGGGTGACATCGTTTATAATATTTTTTACACCTATCTAACACTGCCTCTGGCATTGTACAGTGTACAATCGGGAACAAAACTATTTCTATGACGAGAAGTGGCAGTTATTTGAAGTTAAATAAAAATAATGTAGGTATAAAACAAACGTAACGTCGTACAATGGGCGCTTTTCCACTAGACGGCACGTCAACGGCAACGGCGACGGCACGGTACCGTCGACGATATCGTAGATGAGATAATGTATGAAAATCAATGAAATTATATGACACGCTTTTCCACTTGCCGGCACGGCACCGTCATGGCATGTCATCGATTCCCATAGATATTGTCACGTGATCGTCGCCGTGCCGTCGCCGTTGCCGTTGACGTGCCGTCTAGTGGAAAAGCGCCCATTATCTGTCCATGATACTGAACAACTTGTTGAAATAAGAAAAAAAATTGGCTTCTAATACTAATAAATGTGCTATCAGCTAATGTATTCTATGGGAGCTCAGGATATTTTATTCCGTTTTGCGAGCTATGTTCCTAGGGAAAAGTTGTTCAGTTTCGTGGTCAGATTCAGGTCCTTCTGAGTGCATAAACCCTTTTTGTCACACGTTGTATAACTATTAGAGTATTTGCAATCAATTTTAACACCTTCCTGTATAATAAAAGGAATTTTATTACTTTATTTATGTTACCAAGAACTGAGTTTAAAATTTGATATTATTTTATATTGTTTTCTGGTATTGTACTTGACGTAAACCAATACTTTATAGAGTACATTTTCTATGAAAACATTACTATGATAAAAGTTTATTTTGTGACAAGTTTTCTAGTTACTTTAGTGTTTTCCAAATATAAATACCCTTACGAGTATGTTGTGAGTTTAGAAGGGTACTCCTCGAACTTAGTATTCGAAAAAAGGTTATGTACTGGAAGCCTCATCGCTCATAACTGGATTCTCACAGCCGCCCACTGCATCGACAGACAGATTACCAGAGCCCGCTTTGACTATATACCGAAGTCTTCGAAGTAAAGAATCTTGAAGAGGATACCTCATCCCGGATACCGGAAGGTTTACGAAGCTTTCAAACACGTGTACTCCGTAAACGATATCAGTCTATTTTTAGCTGAAAATATGTACCTGAAAAGTTACGTTGAAATTGCGATGTTTAACTATAATACGATGATAAATCTCCCCATAAAATGTGTCACATTTGGAATAACTCAAATCACTCCGAAAAATAGGGAGAATCCTTCAAATTTAGATGGAAGCGTTGTGAAATGTAAAGGTCCAACGACTATAGGTCCAACAATATGCACGTTGCCAAAGTGTGGCCAGAGATTTTCTAAAGCTGCTTTAGGAGATGTTGGAGGAGTTCTGTTGTATGAAGATCAGATAGTAGGAGTGTCTGGGATGGCCATGGCATCAGAGCTGACGATGGAAAAGTTTTTGCCGGCCAGCATCTACTTGGGTTGGATTCATAGCATCGTGAATTCAAGCAAAAATCACGATTATCGTATAAATCTTGTTTGAGGTTTTATTTTGTATAAGTGTAAATAAATAAATTTCTTTATAAAAATAATCTTTAATGTAATAGATACATTTTGTAAAGGATTGTACACTAAACTGCATCCACTTGATGTAAAGGGTGCTTGATCGAAACAGTTCCATTTTGACGGGTCATTTTTCTAACCCATCATCACTCTCTAGGCGTGAATTTGCTACGCTGAACACCCCAAAGATCATAGCTCAAATCCATAATAATGTTATAAACGCGAAAGTAACTCTGTCTGTTTGTTTGTTTGTTAGTTTGTTACTCTTTCACGTTTAAACGGCTGAATCAATTTAAATGAAATTTGACAGGACGATTGATTAGATTAGTAACCTGAAGACGGACATAAGCTACTTTTTACCGCGGGAAAATACCTCATTCCCAAGAGAAAAAAACTATTTAGCTGCGGGTGGAATCATGCGGCGGAAAGCTAGAGTATAAAACTGCCGAAAAATATATTTGTATTTCATATGGTGTAGGTATGTATTCATAAATTTCTTAGAAATTTTAACTTCAATATGCTCAAAAATGGATACTAAAAATTTATTGCAAATGTTTTTATAAATCTACTTATTTTCTATTTTTTAAATACGAAAACCAAATTTACACTTGATTTACATTTAAAATATGAACTCATTTTGTAGGCAATGGCCTCAATTCACGCCGTCCAGTTACTAATTCTAATTCTTAGTAGCGCTGTCACTTTCTTAACTTTGACATAAGAACAGTATAGCAAACAAATACGTGAGTTTGACATTTCTTATCTGACATAAGACTGCTTAAATTAATTAAAATTAGCGAGCACGCTCTATGGTCATTCCTTATTTAAAGCGCCGTACGTCAAATTAAGAATGTCAAAGTCACGTGTTTGTTTGCTATCCTGTTCTTATGTCAAATTTAAGAAAGTGACAGCGCTCCTAAGAATTAGAATTAGTAATAGTGCGTCCTGAATTAACACCATTAGGTACACTATGTTAGAAGTAATTACGATAGAAATCATTGTAGTACCTCTACTTATAACGGATTTCTTTTATTCAAAATATCCATTTAATTCTCTTATTGTTTGTGTATCAGTAAAACCTACTCTAAACTGCCATGTACTTCGGGGGCATATGCTAATGCTGTATTCTAATCATTAAAGGGTCTACACATAATATGTCATAAAGTACCTGCAATATTCAAATAATTATTCTGAAATATATCTCAATAACGTGCAAAGATTTTCGTTATTAAATTTTTACTGCTCATGGAACAAACGCACACTCAAACTCAATACTCGTACTTTAGTCAGGGTAACGAGATTTGGCCCTTATATATTATAGAGCGCAAATACATACGAAATATTCATGATTTTTTTTTTATTGTAAAAGTGCTTTATTATGGACATTGTCCTCTATTTTGACACTTCAAAGTAGGCAAGTGCGTGAGAACGTAGCCTTATGCAAATCCTAGGTAATCGTGCAAGGGCGCAACTGCACGCGACGAGCCGGCGGAACAGCGCGGATTACAACGAACCACCATCAGCGGGACAACCGCTCGTGTGCAAGTGACCTTAGCTGTATACTTGCTTCAAGTGTGCAACGGACTGGACTGGGGGCAATTAAAAAATATAGAATGTTAAAGTTGCTCTTACCAGGTATTCTGTAGGAATCAGTAAAGGTAAGATGTTGGAATTGTTATAGGTTGACAAACTATCACTAGCAATACTCATTTCGTTCCGTCTAAAATGACGATTAAAATTGAACCAATGTGGCAAAAACGATCTTGGCGTTAACTCTCTGTCTACCCCCAAATGGATATAGGCATGATTATATATGTATGCATGTATGTCTTATGCAAATCCTAGGTAATCGCGCGAGGGCGCCACTATGCGCGGCGAGCTGGCAGAACATTGTGGATTACACCGAAACACCATCAGCGGGACAAACGCTCGTGTGCGCGCGGACTTAGCTGTATACTTGCTTCAAGTATCTTCCATGCTGGACTAGGAGCCATAGAAAAACATAAAATCTTCAAGTGTTCCTATCAGGAATACTGTAGTAATTAGTAGAGAAAGACGGAGCAAAAATCTTGCAACCTATCACTTAACTCATAGCAAGACACTGTTAATTCTTTCAAAAAATTACCTTGAAGCCTTGTTCTGACAGACTTAGCAATAACGCCCTTTTGAACTGACTACCGCGAAAGGGAGCAGAGGTGATTTATATAGGGTGTCTTATTCAAATACTAGGTAATCGTGGAAGGAGAGGCGGTGGGACAATGCGGATTATAACGAAACACTATCAGCAGAACAACCGCTCGTGTGCGCTGGACCTTAGCTATATACTTGCTAAGTGTCCTAGCATAAACGAATGGGCGCTTTTCCACTAGACGGCACGTCAACGGCAACGGCGACGGCACGGTACGATCACGTGACAATAACCTACGATATCGTCGACGGTACCGTGCCGTCGCCGTTGCCGTTGACGTGCCGTCTAGTGGAAAAGCGCCCATTCGCCCAGTATAATTCGCAGTTTATCAGCCAGTATGGGTTAGATTTTCAATGGAATCCGATTCTGTTGTAGATCAAACTTTGGTTTGGTCCTGTCACTTTTAAACAAATTAATTATAAAGAGACGGCAACTCGTCAGCTGATTATATTTTATTGACAGGACTTATTTCACCGACTGATATTTAAATAAAACCAAAGTCAACTCAGCATCTAAATAAACGTCTCGTCAGTAAATACAAGTTTGTATATAAATAAGGAGCTCCCCAATGTTTTATGTGCGTCTCTACAAATATCAGCTTTTATATCGAGTTGATTTTGTTTACATGCCGTCAACATGTCCCTGCGATTCAATTTGCGCTGTCCAGCAGCAGGCAGTCCGGTGCCTACGGACTTAACGCAATCAAGTTAATTTCTGTTTACCCTCCTTGATTGTGACGCGTTTTTGCTGACCGTCCGCGCATGATATTCTCTGTATATTTTACTTGATGTTTTCGAAACACTTTTTTGGTTTAGATTTTTTCTAGGTGCTTGGCTTTAAAAAATATTGGACGTGCTTAACATGGTTACTTAATTATTCGGATGAAAATATTCAGAAATTGGGCCCGATCTCAACTAAAATTATTGCTATCCCGTTCTCTCATGATAGAAAATGACAGGTATGGAATTATATTAGTTAAGTCGCGTATTTTGCAACCACGAATTTCTACCATTGTTTACTTATAAAAACACTGATTTACCAAAAGAAAGAGAAAACTTTATTCTTAGCGTAGGAAAAATCATCCAAAAAGCTGACACAAAAAGGGTTTATTTATATGCGAAATTTCAATTCCCTTTTCTTGGCGCACCAATCGTTTCAAGTCAAAAGATAAAATTAGTGTTGGGGGAATCGCTACGCAATTCGTGAAATCTCCTTTATTGGACAAATAAACAAGACCACACACAAATCAATTGTCTACCCGACGCGACTTAGCAAAAAATGTGATCTGGATAGTATGAAACTGAAGATCTCTGTAAGGTTCCTGCTTGTTCAGAAAATAGTTCTAAATGAAAAAGGCACATATTGTGACTCTATGTCTCTGAATCAAATATAACATTTTTTTATTTCTGTTCCAGTAGTGTCATTAGTCATTATATTGGTAGAAGGTTCCAAAGTTGTCGATTAAAAATACAAGCATAATATTATATAACTTTTTAAGAACTCGCGATAATTTTTACTCATTTCTTAAAGTTTGGGTCAATGTTTAACACTTAGGTCATTTCGATACTTTGGTCAATTTACCCCAGAAGGAATGTAAAATGTAATCTTTACACAGATTTTAATGAGCATTTTGTACAACTGTATTTGATTGCTTTTTAGGCAGAGTTGTTCGAATCTACGGATCCCTAACCATCCCTCCCTGAGCCATTCCTGAAAACGTCAACGGCCGCAAATCTCCCTTAATTTGACGTTGCCGCACGCGCGCGCGCTCATACGTCATTATTATCTAGCTGCCGATTGGCTCGACGTTTACCCGATTGCTGCCGACGTCTGCCGATCACTCCCGATGTCTCCCGATTCCATATTCAACTCGTGTGTCTGCAAAATTGTCATCGGCAATTTGCCTTTGTTTGACTTTTCCGGCTTTGAGACAATTGATGTGATTATGTTTCCCATCCAAAATAACAAGGGTTGTTTTGGTTGGTTTATTTAAAAATGGTTGATTAAGGTCTACATTTATTACGTTGTGTATTCAATTGAATTTCTTGTTTTCAATTTTACTGTATGTTTGTCGAAATGTCATTAAATGGACTGAAAGAGTCACTATATCATATTTTTTTCTACTTTATTAGCCACAAAATCACTGACGATTTCTGTACAAGAAGATTTTCCTGATCCTGTATATTTCTTAAATTGCACTGAACCAATAGGTACTCTTAGTCCATGAATATTTTAAACAGCATAAAACAATGCACCCTCCAGGCTCATCAATGCGAAAGAGACAGCCTAATGAATTTCAAGTGTGGATTTCGACTAAAGTATAGTCGGACTAATATTAACGGAGCTCTCGTGCTAGAAGCAATAAATGTTAATTCTATAAACCGAGACACACGGACTGATTTGCAAGAAATGGTTGAATATTTTGAGAAGTTTTACAAAGCTGAATCAGAAAACATCTTGTTAGCCTTTCTCTACCATAATGATTCAGGCTTTCTTAACTCGAAAAATTTCACCAAATTGCGATTTCTTTTTAAGTAGGTTGTAGGTACCATTAAAATTGATGACGTATTTTTTCTAAAAGTACCTTATTCTATCAGTCCGTGTGTATCCCGTTGGAGTGGCTAATTGCCCCCCGCGCCCCCCGCGGCGCTCGCAGCGGCTCCGGCAAATATTTACATGAAGGCGATTTGCGATACTTCGCTTTAAATTTATAATTCCACAGAAATTCATCGCCCGAGTATCATTTAAACGTATTATTAAAAAGGTATTGGCTGCTTACTTACCGATCAGCTGCAGTCGGAGAACTGAAACAAGAATTGTAAATATTAGTCTATTTATGTCTACAGAACTTTTAGTTTAGGAAGTAAAATGTTCATTTATGTAGTAATTATTTTGTTTTCAGTACGCAAGCTGCGCAACGTTGTCACCTACGAATTACAAAAGTAATGGGTACGGCAGTGGTTTTTTTTAATAATTCGTAACAGAATTTTACAATGGCAATTTTGTGTCCAATCCCTTTCACAGAATTTAAGATTATCTTAGTCTTTTACCTTGTATCCTGTGCAACATTTACATGCCGTATCAGGAGATTCGGGAGCTAAGTTTTCTTTCAAACGTATTCCGCACGATACATACCATCCAAATTTGTTCGGCATGCAACAAGACTGAACGTGGAATTGTCAAAGCATTGTCGTCTCAGGCTGCATTCCTATTCGCCGTATGTTCCTCAACTCTTACTTACGACTTTCCAAATTCAAATTCAGGAATCTCGTTGGAGTTGGCCCGCTCCAAGCCGAGTTCAAGCCGACTTAGCAATCTTTGAGTCAAAGGATTTTTAGGGTCGTGCTTTATAGGATTTAAGTACAATATTATGCATTCGGTTGTTACACCGAATGGAAAAGAAGTTGGGTCGTCGGTTCACGTATCTCAAAAATAAATTCGTGTTTTCAAAACTTCCGATTTTGACAAGTTTACTATTTTTCATGTAATTTTGGTGCCTACCAATCCTTGTATATTAGTGAATTGTGTTTCTATACAAAATGCTCCATTTTTCGTTCAGTTTTTTGTTACGTTTGATTAGGGTTTTATCTACACCAAAGGAGGAAACCTGACTGATAAAACTATTAATAAAGAGTTTTATTTCATAGAATATTCTTTGTCGACTGACTGTAACATCTTAATTAAGTTTACTAAGGCTTTTGAGTCCGTATCGCGAGCTATTGACGCCCGACAAACTCGTTACAAAGATGAAACCTCGCGACTTCCACACACTTTTTCTCCTCCTCACAATAGAACACACAGTTCTGGCTCAAATAGTAACTTAGACAAAAGCGGGGTGGAATCAAAAGTAGTTCCACAGGGGCGCTACCTCGGCCCGCCGCTATTCCAATTGTTCAAACTTTCCCACTTTCACGTTTCCTTTTATCCGAAAGTGTTTCTCCGTTAAATTATTATTTTTTCTACTTCTTTGTGCTTTATGGCCCGTGTGCGCGATCGAGACCGTCTCAAGTTTCAACTTTGTAAAGAAGTTAACGGGATATTTTCTAGTTCTTTTGACGCGAATTGTGATCGTTTACTTTCTGTTTAGTCTTTCGGTGTTCGTATTTTGTTTTCTTTAAATAGAAAACTAGCGTCGTATTCTTTCTATGTGTTGATAAAAAATAAAAATAAAAAAACAGAAAATTCCACCATGCTTTTTAAGATCTATTTCTTTGAAGATTGGCTAATTAATGACTCAAAGCGTAAACTCAAAACAAACTGCTATTGTATTAAGCTATAAAAGCAAACTGAAGCCAATAAATTGGGGATTTTCATACGAACTAGATAGGCAATAAACGAGCCATTTCAAAACACCCTTTATTATTAAACCAAAGATAACATCTACGACGAACATCAATATTAATTTTGCTCTTGAGCCCGCGAAGTGTTCAATTGTAGCCCTCTAAAGAGCGATATTGTTCTAGGGGGGAATAATTAATGAAAAACCTTGGAGAATTTGCAAACTAGAGCATCGTGATGTAAAGACGAAGCTTAATAGAATGTAATTAAGAGGTTATAAAACCTTATACAATATTAACAGGTGCTGGAGCTATTAATAGACGATGGAATAAAAGTTTATTCAATGAAGGTAGACTGAACTTATAGGTAAATTCTTTTGTAGGATTTTAACATGCAATTTCATGAGAAAGCACTATCCGGGGTTTAAGGGACAGCGTAACAGAAACTTCTAGAGGTTGCTCAGTCAACGAAACTAAACAATTTTCACCAGGAAATTCTTTCACAAAATTAAAAATAAATTTGCCATACTAAATGACCGTTGATTGATAAATGAATTCTTATGGAAATTGGACAAGCCATTTCTTTTTTCCTGAAAGAATTTACTGGTGAAAGTTGTTCAGTATCGTTGGAGTTGCTTAACCTTTATCAGTTTCTGCCCATACACCCTTTATGGCAACAAATTTTACCAGTATTTACCTATACCTATTACTTATTTCTTTATCTTATACATTCCTTTTTCCCGGTTGTTAGGGATATCGGTGCGTGATCGCTATCGCCGCATCTCACGGCACGCGGCAATTCCGTGCGGGGTTTGATTCTCGCCCGTGATATCGCCAACAGAATCTTTGGGACAGGCTTTATAGGAGACTTAGGAAGGAATTGATAATGTAAAAAAATTGTGCATCTTTTGAAAAGTTATTTCTGGAGGCACGGAGTGCCTCCGCCAAGTCGAGCTAGCGGGCACGGCCGTACCATCCTTTTCTCGAACCACTTCAGAGCACTTTTGACCCCCTGATATTTCAGAACTCATAAAACGCAGAAGGCTCAAATTCATAACATGTAGCGAGCTCGTGAATTTCAGCGAATCTTCAAAATTTCAAGTATGTATGTCTTATAGTTCAAAAGTTATAAGCCCACAAAGATTCCCGATTTCGTACCTAATGGAGGTAGGGAGGTACTCATTCATCAAAATGTTCTGGCACTTCCAACTGTTCTAGAATCTTGAAATTCATAACATAGCTAGAAACAAGTATACATACACAGGGAAAATTATAAAAAATAAAAAATCGCGTTTAGATTTTATTTTATTAGATAAAAACTAAAAACAAGGTTTATTTGCGGTTCTAAAACAAGAATTTGTATGGAAGTACCATATAAAATGTTTTTTCCGAACACTAAATGTAAGTTTGTAAGTAGTTAAAAGTAAATCTACGAGCAGTGTTAAAATAATAAAATAGTTCCAACTTTCTTAATAAAAGCATGAAAATTATATAGTATGGAAACCGGAGAGTATGGGGAAATTATGAGATATCTTGGAGAACTGCTTCTCATCAGGCAGCGACACTATGGCCTGGCTAGGGTGTTACAGATATCGGGGTGGTGCTGGAACTAAGCTTGGAGCACATCCTTGACAAAGGCTCAATACAGGTTGTTAAAATTATTAACTATACGGGGTGTATGGGGAAGTTATACAGGGTGTTAAAATCAACTTTACTGTGTGTATGGGGAAGTTATACAGAGTGCTAAAATCAACTATACGGGGTTTATGGAGAAGTTATAAAGGGTGTTAAGATTAACTATATTAGGTGTATTGGGAAGCTATACAGGTTGTTAAAATTAACTATACGGGGTGTATGGGGAAGTTATACAGGGTGTTAAAATCAACTTTACTGTGTGTATGGGGAAGTTATACAGAGTGCTAAAATCAACTATACGGGGTTTATGGAAAAGTTATAAAGGGTGTTAAGATTAACTATATTAGGTGTATTGGGAAGCTATACAGGGTGTTAAAATTAACTTAACAGAGTGTATAGTTAACTATACGGGGTGTATGGAGAAGTTATACAGGGTGTTAAAATCAACTTTACTGTGTGTATGGGGAAGTTATACAGGGTGCTAAAATAAACTATACGGGGTTTATGGAGAAGTTATACAGGGTGTTAAGATTAACTATATTGGGTGTATTGGGAAGCTGTACAGGGTGTTAAAATTAACTTAACAGAGTGTATAGAGGAGTTATACAGGGTGTCAAAATCAACTTAACAGTCAAAGTAACTCTATACACTCTGTTAAGTTGATTTTAACACCCTGTATAGCTTCCCCATACACCCCGTATAGTTGATTTTAGCACCCTGTATAACTTCCCCATACACAGAGTAAAGTTTACTTTGACATCCTGTATAACTTCTCTATACACTCTGTTAAGTTGATTTTAACACCCTGTATTTCGTACGGTAGCGCCTTCCTTTGCTTCTCACTCCCGCCATTATTGTTTCTCGTCTACACTATCACAATAATAGACGCGAAAAACTTAATTAAAGCCAGAAACTCGTCCTACGTGTGATTTCTTACGATTCATACAAAAAATCATACCATGATGTCAAATGTCAATCTATTGCGCAAAACCAACAAAATAGGCATACAAAAATATTTATAATAATATGATCATGAATTATAAAGAAATCCTCCGTGGTTGAAACTATTTGATAATGAGATGAGTAGAAGCGCTCAGTAAATTATGATTTCACTAGTCAACAATAGATGGCGCTGTACAGTTTTTAATTCGCGGTGGTGATTCAGTAGCATTAAAGCTCAAGATTCAGCGATTGTTGAATACAATAGAATCCGTTGTATTTATCGTCCGGATTTAACCAAAATTTCGTACTCGAAGCCTTCCAAAAATACTGGTAAAGATGGAGATTAGGCAATGAAGAAACCAATAGCTATCGTTCAATAAATAACATCAGAATCAGAACAGAAAATAAGAAAGCCTAACAAAAAGAAGTGAGATCCAATCAAAAACATTCTATGTAAATTTTCTGCCAAGCCTCGCTGTCTTTCGGCCGTAAAAAGTAGTGAGATCTAATGGTGAGCCAAGTCAATTGTGTTCTCTTTGACGGTCATTTATTCACTGATCTCCGTAGTCTCTATATTTTTAGTTAAACCACAATGGTGACTTGGCAATTACGCAGCGTGCAAAAAATGTTCGAATCTGGATAAAAGGTTAAAGGAATAGAAATACTACATTTAATTATATTGTTTGAAAGTAGTTTTACCCAGGTAGGTATATTAGAAGCTATTTTGTATGAATCGATTGAGAAATTACTCGTTCTAGTTCAGCAGTCGTAGAAACGACAAAAGTGTCTCAATACACTGTCTAATTTATTTCATTTGTGAAATCCACTTCTATAATTATTAAAGATAATTTCGCATTGTCCTTTAGTAATAATCTGATATAATACCACATAGAACACGCTGCGTAATTGCCAAGTCACCATTGTGGTTTAACTAAAAATATAGAGACTACGGAGATCAGTGAATAAATGACCGTCAAAGAGAACACAATTGACTTGGCTCACCATTAGATCTCACTACTTTTTACGGCCGAAAGACAGCGAGGCTTGGCAGAAAATTTACATAGAATGTTTTTGATTGGATTTGTTTTGTCTTAATGCTTTTGCTCGAAGACGAACAATTGGAGAAAGCTTTCGTCTGTTTTTAAAGATTTTCATTTTCTACCTCTTTATCTATTTATGTCAATCACATCTTTAGTATTAGGTATTATAGGTACTTACATCATCCATGGTACTTATAACAGAATCAACTCATTATCAATATTTCAGAAAAGAAAACAAAACATTATGTGAGTGTATTTTGATATTCTCATGGCGAACAAAATACTGATGTTGAGGATTTTTTAGAACAAATACATACTACATACATACATAATTCACGCCTTTATCCCTAATGGGGCAGGCAGAGCGTAAACGACCTAATCAAAGGTCGTTCCGCCACGTCTGACAAGTTTTGAGGGTTATTCCAGATAGATCTTTATATTGCTATAGTGACAGATTGTCAGCCCATCGCCTAAATTACAATATACTGAAACCCTCGAATCCCTTAGCTGATTTTTACAGCATGCCCGGGAGGAGATGCAGCTGGCACATTATAATGTTTTTCTATCATATCACTCCCAGTCCAGCATATAAGTAAAAAAAAATTTTTTTTTTTTCCAAACCAAAGCCTCACCCTATTTTGAGCTGATAAACTAGTTTATGTTTATTTATTTTTTTAACGATCCATAAACTTCCACTTTGTCCCCATCAGGTTATGGAATTTTTGAAATATCCCTAGATATTGAATTATTTTTTACCTCTTTCCCAAAAAAGTTATGTGAAAACTTGCCTCAGACAGTCAGACTTTACACTCAAGAAGAACGTAAGTAATATTTTTAATATCCTCGAAAACTTTTACAAAAATATTTGAAAGTATGTAGTCGACTCTACCGATTCGTGCATCTACCGTTCACACTATAGAGTAATTATCAGATTATTTGCCGCCAATAAGAGCCGCCGTGACCGATAGGAGCCTTTGTGGCGTGGCGGGTAGCGTGGCGGCTTTACCGGTGACAAAGCGCGTATTTTAATTAGTGATGTCCACGTGTCGACTACTTCATATCGGTACTTGAAGTCTTTAGTAGTTAGTACTTTTGAGCAATTCACTTTGTCAGTATTTGTCTTGTTACTCCTCTATTTAAAAAAAAAGTGTTATACACTTCTACTTGTTAACAAACACAAAATACTCGTAAATTCATCAGATCTTGTCTATTTTTTTTCTTCTGTCTAGCGTTTTCCCGGCGTAGTGCTTGGGTCCGCGTTTCGGCATCATCTACTCCACTTTTCCCCGTCTTCGGAATCCCCGGAATAGTGTAAGGATCAATCTCTCTGTCCTCTTTGCTTATGTGTCATGTCGCATGACATAGAGAAATTGTTTTCTATATTATGGGTGAGCATGCATCCATCTTCATTCTGCGTGAGCTCGCTCCATCGTCGACTATGTCACTGTCTTCCCTGAACTTGTGTCTAGTCTAGAGTCTCTTTTTCTATTCAAAAAAATAGTGATAGGATTTAAAATTCGATGAAACTTTTGTCCACCGATCGCATCACTAGAGGCTATACCAGCGGTGACAATGGTCGTATCTTAATTAATTGTATTGTGTGAGAATAATGAGGAAGCGATCGTGCGATACTACTCCGAGCTCCAAGTAAGAACTATTCCAAAGGTGCTGATTAAATTGATCAAATTGATTGCGGGGAAGAAGGTTTTGTAGTTGGTGGTGACAATAGTTTGGAACTGTTTGATCGCTTTGATGGTCTGGTGTCTGATAAAGATTTAATATATAATAGGACCGTATTCTTTGAGTTACAGCGTCTATTTCTGTGCTATTGGGGTGTGTTTTAGTTAATTAATTACCTAAGTACATAAAAATGCAATATCTCGACATATTTTTTTTAGCTCAGGAATTTTGACTAGTTTTGTCGGACCTAGGTTTTTTTTTACCACAGTGCTATTAAAAAACTTTCAGGAAATTTAAGAAAAAAATGTCTTTTCCATACAAATTAACTGATCGAGGGTCATTTTGTGTCAACTCAGCGCTACACTTTCAAATCCTTTTCGTCTTCATATCAAAATTATATTAATGTAGAGATAGACGAATCACTCTCAACTCCTTTAACTTTATGAAGCATTTAGTTGCCTTTTGAGTGAATAGTCCAAAACTTCTTGCTTTGTCTTGGTCTTTTGTAACAATTCAGTAAATGGTTCTGCCTTTCTATCAACTAAAATTATTGTCATCAAGTTTGGTTTGAGAACTTTACGAAAAGTTATTGGTAAAGACGATTGCTTCTTCATTATATTTCTTTTTGAACCGCAGTTTCATCTACGATTTATGTAACTACCCAATGGTGGTAGCAAAATCAAAACAATGCACTGCGTTATCTTCCAAATTAGTCTTAAGAGCCAGGATGAGCCCTCGATTCAAAGAACACCACATCCTAATCACATTTCTTCACCACCAAAAACGGGAAAATAGAACCAATACAAAGGTGGCAATGATTTCTCGTCTGTAGGCAAAGAATATCTTTCACAGATGCGACGTTTAATACAAGAACTAAGTTTATTGTATACTGAGTAGAGATTCAAGCAAATGCCACTTAAATAACAACATAAGTATGTGAAATTAAAAAATAATTTTATGATTTTCCATTTTACCTACGTACTTGACGAGCTTAGAGTCTCCACTCCAGTCAAAAATTTAATTAATTTTGCTGTTCGGGATCGTGTTTTTAAATACTAATTTCATTTTATAATTTTTTCCATCCAAAAACCTCGATTGATACATACATACATACACAAATAAAATAAAATAAAATAAAATAAAATAAAAAGCCTTTTATTTGTTCCATAAATAAATACATAAAATCACATTGAGACAAATACATATAAATAATTCACTTTATTTATACATACACAAATCACGCCTTTATCCCTAGAGGGGTAGGCAGAGCAAAAACGACCTAAACAAAAGTCGTTCCGCCACGTCTGATAAGTTTTGAGGGTTATTACAGATGATAATGCTATAGTGACAGGTTGTCAGCCCATCGCCTATAAATTGCAATACACTTAAACCCCCGAATCCCTTAGCTGGTTTTTACAGCATGCCCGGGAGGAGATGTAGCTGGCACATTCTATGTTTTTCTATCGCTCCCAGTCCAGCATGGAAGAACCTCGATTGATAAACTCAGATAATCCAGTCTAGGCATCAATGGCTGGGATCTCTACCTTGAATGTAGGTACATTGATCCAATGTACATCATCAATCAGGTATGGATTGTCGTCTTTATAGATAACGAATCTTTGCCTATAGCTGTACCTAAAAAGTAGGTATTCTGTGTAATCCGACAATAAGTCGCAGGAATCCGGGAGATTGCGAGTCAGCCGGCACGCATCACTGGTAGGGGAGGATCTTCATATGTGCCCTTCTGTAGGACCAGCTTCTTTTATTTTATTTATTTTCGACACTTTTTTATTGTTTTGAGGAAAGAGTCATTGATTGAAAAGACGTAAAAGAAAGATGGTCCAATAAATGAGACATACATCTATATCAAGTTTCTTTGATTGATTTTCCTAAATGGACTTAGAGTTGTTACTTTTATGTACTAATTGTAAAGCGTTAAACACTTCTCTATTTAAGTAGATACCAGTGAAAAACATTGCGATTAAAACTATTTTCCTATTTAATTTGTTTCTGTCAATTGCCATATTTTGTAAAAGTAAAACGCTAAATTCATGTTCCCCAAATCATGAAAAAATTAAAGCAATCCATGTTAATCCCATCCAACACAGCGAAATTTTCTCAATTTATCGTCAGTCATAATAATTATGAGTGTACCAGATATAATACACAAGAAAATCTAATTTTAATGACATGTAGCATTAAAAATGATGGTCTAAATAAAAATGTTCAGCTATCATCACGTGACATAAACTCTAACCGTATACAATTTGACTAAGCGCTACCATCAAATACAAAACAATACACCCTACACTGCGAATAAATTCACTGGCCACATCAAGAATCAATTGCAATAAATAACTTGAGTATCTCCAATGGACACATAAAAAAACTGCGATATAAATGTGACATTTCTTTTGACGTGGGGGAATTTATTTAAGGGGTGGGGTCCAGCAACCGGCGGCGGCGGTCCATTCGACCGGTCTAATAGTGAATCTATGGAGGCGCCTTTTTCCATAAGACTGTTAAATGAAGTGTAAAATTAGGGGTTTGCCGCTCGCCGGTAGTCAATAAAATACAAGTGCTGATAAAACTAAAGAGGTGTAAAGGTTTATAGAAATACACGCGAGGAAAATTCTAGTGTAAAACAGTAAAACAACCTTCCTATTCGATATATTTTTCTTAAGTTACACAAATCATGTATTTTGTATGTACGCGTTTGTACTTGATTACTTAATACAGGAATATAAAATCTTCTTCTGACTTCTCGTGTGGATAGATGAATCATACTAACTGATGAACTACAGTGACATGGATTTTTCTGAAATGGTGAATGTATCACTGGTAAATAAATAAAGTTCAAAATTCGGTCCACTATTAGACCACAAACAGGAGATCACTTATTAAATTGAAATAACTAGCTAAAGGTATATTTTTATACCTGCTATATTCGAGCGTTAACTGGCATAAGAACATCATATCCAATGCCATAAAATTCACATATCTTTTAGTTCTTTTGATCCAATGTAGATAGTCAATAAAACCATCTCGATTGATTCTGCTGATGCACTCAACAGAAGCCTATTACTGAACAAATCTACGAAGATAATGCTTCAATCCAAGGGTTTTTAGGCAAGGTCATTTTATCTCTTTAACATAGGAAATCAAAATGTTTATATTATAAAACAGTGCATTTAAAAGAAACTCTCCTTTCTGATAAATTCTGTCCTGTTACCGAGTGAGATTGATTTAAAAAATGCCCTTTCATCGAAACACACAAAATGCGAATTTTTAATTTCTATTTCAAATTATTTAATGGCAGTGGTAAGCACCTACCTACCATAAAAATTTGTACATTGAGAATTAAAATAGGTAAATGTATAAACATAGCATGTTTTATTCCAGAACGTTGGAGTGAACCTTAACTTTACTAAACGAAATTCCCCTGTAATTGATACGATACAAGTCCACAAGTTGTGCGAAAGCCATTAATCTGTAAATTCTAACACCGAAACAGGCTATGAGGAGGGGAAATCCCCTTGTAGGTGCACTAGACTATAATAATTAACGCAAACCCGTACCTCGTAGCTCGCGAAATTCGCCTTCATCTCTGCTTCCTACGCTTTGCCACAGTACAGGAAAAAAGGCAGTAAGACATCTTGAAATTCTTCTAGGTAATTTCATTAGTTAGGCCATCAGCTGTGCTATTAGACGGTTCAAACACTCTGACACCAGGGTTCATCGGGTCGATCGATAAGAAGATGAAGAAGAAGTTAAGCACACAAACATAATGTGACACATATTTAATTTCTCCGGTTATCAGTTCTTGCTGTAATATAAAGTTTTGTAGGTACATGTGACACATACGTGCCATGCAGTGTAAATGTAACCAGTCAAAATAGAATGCTAGGTTTGTCCTATTATGACAGCCTTTATGAAGACGATTAGATTGTTATTTTGAACGGGATTATTACCATGATTATGTTTTTGTAGTGAACAAATAATTTGTCTAATTGTAGTGAACAACCGCGAAAGTCTCAAAACTTACATTAATGAAGACGTTATACTGCTATCCTTACTTATACTGTGGCTTTGCTATGCAAAGCGACGAGTCTTAGGCCGACTTAAGACGAATTACGAGAGGTTTTATTGAAATTCTGAAAGGTAAATGGTAATGTGTAAAAATAAAACGTCTTTCGTTTAACTTTTTTAAAAGAGGAGTGTGTTTTGATGGTAGAAAGTCATTCAATTTTGCCTCGTTTTTTGATTCATACTCAATATTAGGTAACGCCGAGAATTTAACATTAATAATTTAATTAAAGCAAAAACAATCCACTTTGGCCCAACGGGCTTATACTAGTTTATGGAAAAAAACAGGATTATTATGAGTTATTCGTAATTATTTACTATTCATTAAAATTGAGGAAGCTTATCATTTATTAAGTATTTCATACGCGCATTGAATATTTCCAAAAGGATTTATCCCGCATTTACTAACAAAATGTTCCTTTCATAAATTTCGATTAAACCTGTCGATTAATAAGTAAAATTTAATAAATCTGTCCAATACAAAAACGAGATTCATTATCTGTAATCCCTCGGCCCGAAAAACTCCGAACTACATCTTCAACTGACAGCAAATGAATAACCAACCAATTTCGCTGGTCTAGCCACAGTAAATAATAAACTGGACTGGGCGTAAGAAAAGTCTAAGATAAACAGAGAAAGGAGAGCAAGGAAAAAAACGTAAAAAAAATGTGAAACACCTTTTCAACAGTCTGGTATTAGACTGAACACAATACATACATACATACATACATATTATCACGCCTGTATCCCTAATGGGGTAGGCAGAGCGTCAACGACCCAAACAAAGGTCGTTCCGCCACGTCTGACAAGTTTTGAGGGTTGTTTAAGATAGAGTTGTATATATTGCTGTAGTGACAGGTTGTCAGCCCATCGCCTTAATTACAATATACTGAAACCCTCGAATACCTTAGCTGGATTTTACAGCATGCCCGGGAGGAGATGCAGTTGGCACATTCTATGTTTTTCTATCGCTCTCAGTCCAGCATGGAAGTCAATAAATGGCTCATAATAAAACTGTAATTTTTAACTACATCGCACAATTTATTTATACGCATTTTAAAAATGTGACATGGTTCACATACGACATGCATGTAAAAAAATATATATTAGGTAACTTTTGCAAATAACTTAAAATTCTTAGACGACCAGAATTTTATTGAAACCAAGACCCCGACGAACTGCACTATGAGCATCTAAATTTTCAAAAAATGTTATCTCCATACAGTAAATAAAAAAAAAACTACTTAACCTTACGCGCACTCCTTTCACCTAAACCATTCTCCAAGATCATAAACTATATATCAAAAAGCCCGCAATAAGCGGCCAAATGAAGATGTAACCTTATCTTCATCTAGACCGGGGTCGCAGGTCACCCCTGCGGGCTGGATGACCTAGGACCCAAGTATCTACTATCTAGCCATCTTAGATACTATCTGCGTTGCTTTTGTTTGTGCTCTAGAGATTATGATTTAGATGCGGTTATTTAAGGTTAAGAGTTTAGTCACGTGGATAAGAAAATGAGAGATATTTGTCTGAAGTTAATAAATAAAATTAATAAATTCTTAGTAGTCATATTTTTTTAGTCGAATAATTTAATGTTTGCAACGAGTATTCCTGATTATGAGACAATATAGTAACCACTTTTAGTTTAATAAAGCTTTTGTCTTTCTCCTAAGTCGTATATCGTTTCTATAATGCTATACATTTCCAAAGTTATAATATTGATCTAACAATAAGGCTCAGAAAATTGTTAGACTAGTAGGTACTATAGGTAGTTAAATTCGCCAACCTATTGAAAAATCCTCAAATACCAATAAGCGCCCTTAAAATCAAACAATACCATCCGATTCTGATCACACTTCGGCCAGGAATTTCAATTTCCTCCTCTCTTAAGGGGGAAGGGAATCAATTACAAATAAAAAACGCTCGTCACCTCGTGTGCAGCATAGGAATTGAGCAAAAGATCATTAAATCACTTCGCACCGCGAAACCTATTTAAAAAGACGATTTTTTATACCACACCCTCCTGAACCTTGAAAATGCACATAACTTTGATAATAGGGTGACAATGGTTCTCTTTGCATGGCAGTATAAATGAACGCTTAAATTGAAGTAAACTTATTCTTAGCACAGTCACAGAATTGTAACAGTTATTTTCCTAACTGTTAGGTATTTTGACCCTTTTTGTTTATTTTTATTTAAAGTGACGACTATTTGTGAATCCAGTCTAAGTGTAGGTCAGAAGTGACCACAAGATTGAGGTGACGCTGACGATGGAGCGAGCCCATCCAAAGGTTAAAAGACACTTACAATCCCACACGCTGAACGAACGCAGCACCTAGACTGTGATGGTACCAGTTCCTCTTTTTAAACAAAAATGTGTTTTGATGGTCACCAGAAATTGTCGATTTGAAAACGGAATATTGTTTTTATTATGCATTACCTTTTATCCTAACTTTTCCGAAACTCTTAGTCACCCTATTCTTTTTTATTTTGCTATAGGCAGCTCTTTTTAATTTATTTCCAAAGGAATGTTAAATTAATGCTGATTTTAGGGTGGTACAGATTTTTACTGTTTACGCGAAAATATTCATTTCGTTCATTTCCATTATGTTTCTCGTTCATTAAAATCAATAAATACTATATTTTTAAATGCACGTCACATCTGTCATAGATATGTTATAATGTACCTGATATTTTACATTGATATCGATAAAAGATTCGTTAGTAGATAATATTGTCACGCTTGTAAACCAGGAAGGTTAGCTAGAGCGTCAAAAGTTTAATGAAAACCGTTTTTTCAATGCTGGTTATATTGCACTGGTACAAGGCCATTTACTTAAGGACTGTATTGACAGATGGTGTCCCCTATATTAGATAGCCTACCACGTGAAATACGAGATAAGGATAGGGAGATGATAATAATGATGATGTATTTACAAATGGTCAGTCTGGCGCTAAAGCTAATTACGATTTATAAATTTATTAAAACTTAACTTCCTGAAATATCTGTGCTAATTATTATTTAAAATGCCTACGTGCTTGAAACAGCTCTGAAATATCGAAGTAACAATAAAAATATAATCTTATATGTCTAGGAGGATCGGCTGTCAGCCAGCATGGAAATACATATCGAAAGAACAAAATCTTAATTTTCAAATACAATCCTCCCACAGAGAATAACTTAATTAAAAGGAAACAGTATCGATGCACCAATCTCCTGTTTAAATATAAACTTTCTCAATTCCAAGGAGTCGTTCAGAAACTTGGAATCAGAGTTGAATCTCAACAACGATAAAATTCTTTGTTATAAAATCTTAAAAGGCCATTAGTTATATTGAAACCGTTTTAATTTCTGAACGGACGGCCTCGGGCGAACCTCGCTACTATCTGCCCCTCAACTTGGCGGGAAAATGTAATTGATTTTTGAAAATAGAATGAAATCTATACACTGGATTATGTTCGCTGCATCGAATTTTTAGTTGTAATAGTAGATTCATAGACTAGGGTGGAAGAGAATCAATTCCCGAGGTAGTTAGACGCCCGAGCGCAGCGAGGGCGGCTATAGTCCGAGAGGAATTGATTCTTCTACCCGTGGCAATGACTCTACTTTTCATTTAGAATATGAGGAAATGAACTCATTTTTAATACTTATTTAGCACAAAATATCGCACAAAAGTCCGTCACAAATACATAAAAGAACAGACAGATTTTACTATCCCGCCAATTTGTGTTGACTTTTTAATTATTATTTTTTAATTTTGTCGCGGCACTCGCATCGCAAGTTTGCGCTAAATTCACACTGGCCAGTGACACTAGCTGGTTAAAAAGTCACGACATTTCATAGTTTTTTTTTTTTAATATGAAAAAAAGTCTTCACAGCTGACAGCAATTCAAGCAGTTCCATTTTTAAAGTTCATTCCCGCCCTAGGGTGGGGATGAAATTTGTATGAGTTATTCCTTCCCTGTGAAAGGAAAGCAGCATCTTCCACCCAATAGTCAGATCAAAACAACACTACTTTCCGAGTATGAGAAATGAAAAATAACTTGTTCCGGCTCCACAGGGAGAAATAAAAACATAGTCTGTGCTGGCTGGTTCTTCGCAGACGCTCTTTTGTAAATAAATGTGTTTATTTCCTTGACTCTGCGGTATATTTATATGGTTTTCAAGAAGAATCCATGATGAATCCAAATACAAGTGTCACACGAATTTACCTGTTGTTATTAGATTTAAAATAAATCTTTTAAAAAGTTGTCTGTCAACATTATCCATGAATCGAATAAAGATAAATAAACAGTTCTTCATTCACTCTCGGAGAAACCGCTTAGCGCATTCTTGATGAGCCTTCCTAGTAAGAAAAGGTTGCCAGGTCCTTTCGGAGAAAATTGTAAGCCAATATCTGAATAGGTAAATATTAATTAAATCTTGCTACATGTTCTGCAAAACTGCCTTTGGGGTCCTAAAATAGGCAGCAGAAAATGCGCTAGCCAACTCGATTGCCAAGCATGGCTAGTTTGGGATTTACCTTATATGCGTCCAGCAGTGGATTTCTGTGCTTGATATATTATCTAGGCTCGTATTTATAATCAGCTCTCAAGAGTGACAGCGAGTTTGAGTTCGTATTGGAAATGTCATTTCAGTACAAAACGACCTGTCAAATCCATACTTAAGATTGCTCTCAATATTGAGAGCGCTTTATAAATACGAGCCCTAATGTTAGTATACCTAAGTTATGATAAGGTATTTAAATTGTAAATATTGGATACGTGTTTTTGCTGGCATGTAGCTGAACTATTTCTTTATTTAATTTCTTCTTACTTAAGTCTCCTTAAGTATAACAGATTTTCATCAACACCACCTGGCAACCCAGCCCGGCACTGTTCGAAGCGCTAAGGTTTTTTCCCCCACCCCTCGCACCAGTACACGGTAAAACACTTAGGTGGGGCCAGCCGGGAATCGAACAGGTTGAGAGGTTGGGGCTGCCACCGTCACCGCACCACGTCTTTTGCTTCATTTCGCGGTTTGTGGTCGTTCGAATAGGGTGAAGATGCTCTTAGAAATGTAACCTGTAAATGGGTTGTAAGGAGACTGCAATTAATTTTTAAATAGAACTTTACAGCTAATACTGATATTAGTTCCTCATTACTTAATTGCCACATTGGGAAGGAGGGAAGGCGCGACCTAATACAAGATGTTATGTTCCAAGGATATATAAGGTCTTTTTAAATTAAGTGCAAATATATTTTAGGAGTGTTTCTATCATGATACTGAACAACTTTCCCCAAGGAACATCGAAATATGAAAAAAAAAAAATGACTTTCACATTCAGATTGACTCGAGCCGCTGACACCACTTTGGGAGGACCAAATTCTTTTTTGTATTTTGACCTATGTTCCTTAGGGAAAGTTTTTCAGTTTGATGATAGAAATCCATCTTTAAAATATTTGCACTTAATTTAAAAAGACCTTTAATATTGATGCCATGGATTTATCCGTTTGTCACTTTTTACGAGCTTACCCCATTAAAAAGCGAGACTTTACTTTAATACCTATACCTATTGGGCGCTTTTCCACTAGACGGCACGTCAACGGCAACGGCGACGGCACGGTACCGTCGACGATATCGTAGGTGAGATAATGTATGAAAATCAATGAAATTATATGACACGCTTTTCCACTTGACGGCACGGCACCGTCACGGCATGTCATCGATTCCCATAGATATTGTCACGTGATCTCGCCGTGCCGTCGCCGTTGCCGTTGACGTGACGTCTAGTGGAAAAGCGCCCATTAATTAATATCGTTAGTAATTTATAAAACCAATGGAAGATAATTATAATTTATAGCGTTCCTTTACATGAACGCTAATTTCTAACAGATGACACGAACCTCGTGAATTATCTCTCAATTAGACACAAATTCATTGCTACCACGTAATATCGTGAAATAAAACCGCAGCAGCAGAGGTCTTACAGAGCAACACCTCGCGGGTTGCTGGTTAAGAGCACCATACACAACAAATATTCAGTTCAATTTGAATGGTGAGAAATTAAAAATTCGCCTTAGGCAGGACTTGAACCTGCGTCCTCCGGAATGGCCTTTCATCGCTCCACCAAAATCTAACTGCCAAATGGTAGCTCCAGATTAACATACTTACCATATATTTTTTAGTTTAATTTTTAATTTCTTATAAAACACTGCATGCAAAAATCCTCAAAAAATGTATGAGGTGAGTTAATCTTGTGACTGAAATCCAAATCGAAGCATGTACAAAAAAAAACATA
Source organism: Scrobipalpa atriplicella (assembly GCA_029255725.1). Classification (NCBI taxonomy): domain Eukaryota; kingdom Metazoa; phylum Arthropoda; class Insecta; order Lepidoptera; family Gelechiidae; genus Scrobipalpa; species Scrobipalpa atriplicella. Next base: position 33,980 of record JARACY010002034.1, read on the forward strand.
TTTTAAGAAATTGCTCTTGTTACAAAATTGACGACAAGTACTAGCGCTGTTTGATGATAATTATTTAGGGTATTATTTAGAGTCATTTGTTTTTTCGTATTTCAACCTTGATTATCATCGGGTTTTTAATTTTGATCAATAGCATTATGATCTTAATTGAAATCAGTACATTCTGTAATTTTCAAATAAATGCAAAAAAATACAATGTCTTCTGCTTACGAAACTGAACAGCTTACTTCAGAAAACGTAGATCACTTTTATTTTTGTCAGTGTGTTTGGGGCTTTACACGATACATAATCATTAGCATCAATGATTCACAGAGAGTCGAGTCGCGGTGGAATCCGGCCGTGTGAACCCACCACGTGTCGCTGCAGCCTGCACGGGATTTTGATGAATCATTTGAATATGCAATTCGGTTTACTACTTACATTATGGGATTTGCAACCTATAGTATTTGTGCGTTGAGGGGTGTATTTGTTACCAATATACAACGTGTAACATAAAGGGTATATGCATCGTGAAATGTGTGAATCTACCCATGAAACTGAACAACTTTCCCTAAGGAATATAGGTCGAAAAACGAAAAAATAAATTTGACTTCCCATACTAATTACGCTATCAGCTGACACATTTTGTATGGAAGGTCAATTTTTTTTTTTTTTTCGTTTTTCGACCTATGTTTCTTAGGGAAAGTTGTTCAGTTTCATGGGTAGATTCACACATTTCTCGATGCATATACCCTTTATGTTACACGTTGTATAACTTGACGATTTTAAGGAATAGTAGGTACAGCCCATATTAATTGAGACTGGCATCATAACTCACTAAAACTAAACTACAGGAAAATTATTCCAAATTAAATTATAACAAGTCCCAATCTCATCCAATTGGACAACCAAAAAAAACTGCCAACAGAAATTAAATAACAAGTTTGCCGGTACAAAAAGAAAATCCCTAATATTGTGGATTTTTTGCGTCCTTTATTCCACTATTTCATAAAAGATGCGTCGAACGGAACCGGAAAATTAATTGTAGACAATGAGGTGGGTGGTGCGCCCGTGGCAACCCGCGCCGCGGCAAGCCAAGCCGCGCTAGGCCGGTAAATCTAATAACGTTTTGTATGGAACAGCTCGCATTTATTACATTTTGAGAGATATTGAAATATACTAAATAGATAATAAAATGTGTTTAAATGCTTATACCTAATTAATTATGTATCTAAATAATTATAACTTTACATAGTTTACTAGCATTCCGCCCGCGGTTACACATTAAATGAGTTTTCCCGCAGAAATAAAGATTTTCCGCGGTAAATTAATGTGCTATTCCTGGTTCTAACCCATATGTGTAATGATGATTAAATCCCTTTATCCCACATCAGGGATATAGGGCTCGCAGAGAAGATTTCCATTTTTTACCATCTTGAGCGGCAGTCTCCAGCTCCTCCCAGGTCATTCCAGCGGATTCAGCCTCTTTATCCACTGAACGCCGCCACATTGTACAAGGAAGGCCGGGCCTTCTCTTGCCTGAAGACTGCCAGACGAAACGGCTTTTGTTGAGTCAGTTCCCACAATTTGGTATTACTAATGGTTTGGGCCAGTGTTTCCCTAGAATGCGTCTTAGATATTTATTTATGAAAACTTGAAACCTAGATTGACTGGACTAGTGGCAACTGTGGCAAGCCTCGCTGCTCGCTAGCGCCTGCCGGAACCCGCCGAGCAACCGCCACTGACGACGCGGGAACTTTCACCTATTTCGCAGGCTGCTGCTTTTCAATCTCAACTTGGGGTTCCACTTCACTTTCTGAGTTGAAATATAGGTACTTAAAAATTAAACTTATTTCTGGTTCATTAAACCAAAATCACAAGTTCACAAATTAATTCGCAACATCAATAAATTCCCCAGTTTTACTCAAATACCTACAATTTAATGGTAAAGAGTTAGCACAGACGAATCTTTGGAATATTTAAATCCTCGGTCCCATTGTGCCGGGATTGGATGTCGAAAATTGCCTATTACGGCCCTTGAGAGCCAATATTGCTCCTTTATTCAATTTATCTTTTCTACTTTACTGGTAGACTGGTAGACAATCGTGATTCATCTCCACTCAAGACCTTCACTCTGCAGTCTTTTTTGGATATCGGTCAAGCGGAAAACTTTTAGTCACTAGGAAAATACCTACAATGGTGAGACAATTTTTTTTTTATCGAGATTATTTTATCAGCACACAATAGAAAATCAATTCAGAGTATTATTGGATCCCCTAGGCGTAGACGAAGAGCCTACACAGTTGTATCTTTAATATTTACCTATATTACAAGCTAAAATATTAGTTTTTTGCACAGTGAAATAATTGTGGTACCTAAAGTGAATAACAATGTCTTCCTATTGAAATTTCAAGTATTATAAAGAGTTCAATAGTACATTGTTTATCGAGGGGAAAGCATGACCGAAGCGCAGCTGAGGGCCTCAATACACACTAGTTGGGAATCGCATTTTCTTCCGAGTAATACATAGTGCTTTATACTAGACCTGTGAGGAAAATATAATTAAAAATCCTTATAAGATAAAGAATGAAATCACTTACATGAGAAGATATCTTAAGAACATTTGAAGTGTAATCATCCATTCGAACAAAACACATATTAATACAGTTACACACTCACACTTACATACACTAAACACTTAATTTACATTAAATAAGTCAGATAAATCAAAGAACGATAAAGAATTCGCGCGGACATGTTGATTTTTTTTTTTTAACGTTTTCCCATAAAGGGAAGGCGGCGGACATATTGATTTTGCCATATTTTTTACTTGAAAATATAAAAGAGGCAAATGAAACAAAGCACATACTGCCAAAAAATGTAAGTGGCCAGTATCATTTTGTGGGCTTCGAGATACAAACTTTTTGTTTTTTGGCATCCGCCTGTTTCTAATCTTGAAATATGGATTTAAAAAAATATAGGAGGGGAGAAACTAATGTATAATTTAATTTTCATTTATTCAAATATTTAACTAGAATTTAACCTTTCAATTATATAAGCACCTTTAAGTTACGTAGGCGAAGGGCGTTTACATAATTTCTACCTTCCAAAATGTTCAATTAAAATCCAACAACGTACGCCCTCCACGAGGCAGATAGCTGAGATACGGCGCTAAATATTGCAATTTTCTTCATAAACGCACATTAGGCCTAGGTAGGTGCAATTTAATTTCACAGGCCCATATATTTTAAAAGGCGGGTAGTTGCAACATTTCACTCTGGGGGGGAAAGAGGGGGGAAGTGGGGAGGCATACATTGCGGCGTCTTAACTGCAGGATTGTTTTATCGCGCTCATTATAAACGGATCTGCTAGTGGGTATTAATTTACAGGAGGCCCGGGAATTGTTTTAAGAGAAATATGGCGCTACTATAGCGCTGAAGGTTGTTAAGAGGTGCTTTAGTGATAACGACGAGATGTCGAGGTTGTGTAATAATGGTGAAGCTAAAAGTTAGCTTATTGTAGGGAAAAGATGCGATTAATGCGATCAGAGTTTTAGAGTATTAAAGCGCTTCGACCAGTTTAAGGCGTCAACGCCAGATTGTTTTTAGAAACTAGAAATCTGTGTTAAAAGATCATGTTTTCTGTCGTTGCTTACTACAGAAACACTTAAGACTCCGACTTCACCTATGAACAAGAATAAGACGAAACATGAATTTTGAGGTTTCTTTTTTATTAGACTAATTTTACTAGCCAGCGTTATATCTAAAACGAAATCTGCTTCTCTTAAGCTATTGAACTACGTCAACAACAACCTACGCCCCTACCGCACAGCACTCAAAAGATTACGAATCAAAACCGTGAATTTTCTACTCAAGCGCTCAACTAGCAACTAGTGTAATAATGAATTCGCAACAGTGTATAATTGACATGTCTCGCGAGTGATCCCCGCTAAGAACCCTACAACTTCTGATATTTCACATACTAAGTTTCACTAGGGTGCGCAAGTGTTGACTGCGTGTATTGGCTTGAAAAGAGTATTTTAAAAGTGCACCTTCAAAGAGAGCATTTGTTCGGGACAAAATGCGAGCGAATGGGCGCTTTTCCACTAGACGTCACGTCAACGGCAACGGCGACAGCACGGCGACAATCACGTAACAATATCTATGGGAATCGATGACATGCCGTGACGGTACCGTGCCGTCGCCGTTGCCGTTGACGTGCCGTCTAGTGGAAAAGCGCCCATTAGATAGATGCCAAATGCTCATTACCTACATAAACACATGCTGCTTTCGAACGAATGGTCTCACTGAGGACGCTCCTTATGACAAACTCGGGAAGAGAGCCAATGGGCGCTTTTCCACTAGACGGCACGGCAACGGCAACGGCGACGGCACGGATGACATAATGTATGAAAATCAATGAAACTATATGACACGCTTTTCCACTTGCCGGCACGTCACCGGCACGGCATGTCATCGATTCCCATAGATATTGTCACGTGATCGTCGCCGTGCCGTCGCCGTTGCCGTTGACGTGCCGTCTAGTGGAAAAGTGCCCAAACACATGCTGCTTTCGAACGATTGCTCTCAATGAGGACGCTCCTTATGACAAACTCGGGGAGAGAACCAATGCCGCTGCTTTTATGTGAATGTTGTAAAAAGCTGATAATTTGTATCCAAGGAATGGAAATATTGGAAAGATGTTAACAGCCACTGCACGCAAAAGGTTCATTCGTTCATCGGTCGTGGGTTCAAATCCCGCAGGTATGAAATTTTCATTTTAATATTCCACAACAGCCAATCCACAGCACGCCGACATTAAGCCTTAATAGTAGAAAACGTAATTAACCCAGGTAAATCGGATTGGGTGAAAGTTTTCACACGATAACTAGAGCGAAAACCCCCCGCCCCTCCCGGGGGACGCTTCACCCCCTCTCTCGCCCTGGTTCAGAGGCTTAAGCACTCATCAAATTTTGCATACGTCTTGAGATGTTTTAATCAAGTGCTTGGTGTGATTGTGGCGTTTTATTACCGGGTTTGAGAAAATAATGTTCTTAAAGTAAATGAAGTAGGTGTTCGGTTTAAATAAGGGCAGCTGATACATTTTAGAATCATGCTGTTTACTCCTTGCACAAAGGTATATTTTGAAGTAGATACTATCTATCCACGTCATTTTAATTTCAATATTATACCGGGTGTAAGGGACAGCGTCCCGCAAACTGATAGGATTTGCTCAGTCAACGATACTGAACAACTATCACCAGGATTTTTTTTTCAGGAAATGAAAAAAAAAAATTTGCTTTTCCATACAAATTGTCTGATCGAGGTGGTCATTTTGTATGAAAAAGCTAAAAAATTTTTTTACTTCCTGAAAAAAAACCTGGTGGTAGTTGTTCAGTTTGGTTGACTGAGCAACCCCTATCAGTTTGCGGGACGCTGTCCCTTACACCCCGTATAGAGGAAATATTTGTATTTTTGTATGTAGATGTATTTTTCTCAAAAACTACTGGACTGATTTCAAACTCCTTTCACCATTAGAAAACTCCGTTCACTCAGAGTACCTAACATAGGCTACTATTTACCGCGAGAAAATAACTAATTCGGACGGGAAAACTGTGAAATCGTGATACGGAAAGTACCTATAATTATATTATACTTGAACCGAAATATTAAATATTTTAACAATTTTGGAAAAAATCATAAAATTTATGGTGATATTTAATATCACTCTGGGAAGAGATAATAGTTCACTTTTAGTGTACTTTTTAATACAGGAAAATATCAAATTTCTGAGCGAAAATGCATCTAAAATGTGTTATTGCATTTTAATAACCTAGGCTAGGCAAAAATATAAAGCCCTCTCCTATATATTTTTTTTCATTTAAATATTAAATTCGCTGAACTGCTTAGTTAAGTACCTCTACGTATATTGTAAATTTAAAAATATTTTATTCTTCTGAATTCCAAACTTCAATTCTTTCAATTGCTAACAAAAAGCACTTGCTTAAATAAATACTTCTATTTTGAACTTTTAAATTCAATGAGATTAAAGTTCTGTTTTCTTTTCAAATTTCTATTATTTCTATTCATTATACAAAACTTCAGTAAAAATTCAATAACCTTTTCAATTACAAACTAATTGCTATTTCAATAAACATAAGTACTGAAAAAAGTAATCAGATAGAGTTTTTTCTTTACTTAAAAAGTAAGAACATTTGTTTCTCCTAGTTTTATCGCAACTCGAAAAAAGAAATAATGTAGTTAATTAATTAGTTAGTTATTTCTGAAAGTATCTTCAAAACTTAACAGGATATATTATCTACAAATCAAATTAATTTAATACATACATAAAATCACGCTTTTATCCCTAATGGAATAGGCAAACCATAATCGACCTAAACAAAAGTCGTTCCGCCACGTCTGACATGTTTTAAGGGTTTTCCAGATAGATCTACACATTGCTATAGTGGCAGGTTGTCAGCCCATCGTCGCCTAAATTGCAACACACCGAAACCCTCGATTCCCTTAGCTGGTTTTTACAGCATGCCCGGGAGAAGATGCAGCTGGCACATTCTATGTTTTTCTATCACTCCCAGTCCAGCATGAAAGTAATTTAGCATGCATGATACAAAGTACCCCAAGCGGAGTAAGTTGTGTCCTTTGGTAGGTTAAATTCATAATTATATTGATTTGTGACAAGTTATTTTTTAATTTAATAAAGAAATGATGAAATTTATGATGCAAAATCAAATAAAATGGTCATTATAAAATATGAGTTTTGTTATACACGTATTGAATTAAAATTAGTTAATTAGGACGCTACGACCCACAGCTACGGTGCTACGACGTAGGCATAACCGCCTACGGCGTAGGCACCTACGCACTCAAACGGCGTAGCCAATTTAGATAAATTAGGTCTACGAACCATAATTGATGGACTACGAACTATTCTTGGAACTCATTACTACATTAATAGATTTAATAGAAATTTTATCCTACATATACTTACTTACAGCACAGAATACATAATCTTAGAGTAAACGTGTTTTGCATTGTTTTAAATACTATGCCCAAAAATAATGCAAAAATCTCTCCTTGATCCCAACCTAAATATAAACCAAATCAAGATGATACAAAACAGCTGTTTTGATAATTTATATAGATAGGTTATTTGACGTGTCCTATGACGAGAAGGACTCAAAACCAGCAAGAACAAAAGAATTCTTAAACATAAAAAAAAAAACATTTCATCAATTTAGCATGTTGTCTTGTCATCCTATTTCCTCCCCCCCCCCCCCCCCCCCTCACCCCCGGCACCGTTTACGCCCTCAATATATTCAATTGGGCTCGCATAATCCCGCTAAATATAAACATACTTTGCGCCTGACATGTTATTACCGAAAAGATTTTATCGGGTGACGTTCGCGAATTGGCTGGATTATACTGCACAATTTGGAAGCTAGCGGGGAAAGAGTGAACGTACGTGTGAGTTTTACAAGCAAGATTTGCGAGGAAATTCGCCATCTTGGAATATTTGGAACGTTTACTTTTTTATCACGTGTTGATGCCAGCCTGCTCTTTTAACTTAAAATAAAATTAGTAAATCAAATAATTTTTTTGTGCAGACTGCTCAATAAATACTTAGACAACTACTTTGCAAAATTAAGTAACTTAAAATAATTTCCGAAATAATAGTTTTTCTTAGTTTATTTTATTGCTCTTGTTCGTCCAATAAAGAAAAAATCATACTAATTTGACGCAATTTGATCCGATTTGTCATATGATTTGTATGTCAAATATGCTCAAATAAATTGTTTGACTGTTGATGAGAATGAACAAACAACCTTTTAAATGGTATTGAAGTACCTAGTCTGTAATTTATATTAGTAGTTAGATTTTTATCTGCTGCATTCACTGACTACTGTGGTGGTATAGGTTTTTCTCATTAGAATAAAGTATGTATGGAATAAAACTTTTACTGCCACAGAACTACTAAGAATATTTCGCCACACAGGTGCTCCCAATACATACTGTTGAGTAAAAGGGCAGTAATAAAACTAAAGGTTAATGACCCCAAAGCATTTGTGAGGGTAATTTTATGTTTCTTCACTACTGTATGGATGCCTTCTCTCCCTCTCATTAGTTGGGTCTTGGTGAAAAACTTACTTTTATTGCTCCGTTTGATAGGCGCAAGTTGTAAATACCCCAAGGTCGAGGATTTAACCTCTACCTGCTAAAATATTTTATCTATTTTTATTTAATTAAAATATGTTGTGTCTGTACCTCCGATCACAGCAATACAGTATCTACCTACCTGTGTTGATATAGTGACAGATTGTCAGTCATCTCCTAAATTGGGTACTTGACTGGGTAGCTTAAAAAATTCAAAACGTTTATACTTAAAACTGATGGCTAAAAATATTGTGGATTCATTCATCATTTAAAAAAAAATGCACATTTAGATTTTAATGATCAGAAAAAATATACAATCCAAGTATTTGTTATGTTGTGTTCCTATACTCGTTCGTAACTCTACAAAAACCTCATTTCGACACTACATTCAAATTTTCCTCACTTGATTATGGTATAGACCAGCACGTCTTATTATAAAATGTAGGTACTTAATTCACTTGTTCATTGAACCTGTAGAGTGCTGGATTAAGACATTATGTGCATGGACATAAAATAACGGCAGTAAACTTTAACGGGAAGCTTTTTAACTTAACACGCGGAAAAGAATAAGGAGCGTTTACGATTTGTAAAAATAAATATTTTTAAATTTTGCCTTCGAAAGATCCTTAATATTAGAAGCTTAGCATGCATTGTCCTTTATTTTTTTTAATGATTTATTTTTTGGGAATATTTTCTTGGTTTTTGGAGACAAATCCATTTCGTTTAACAGCGAAAAACCTTCTCTATGTATTTAGGTAAAGATTTAATGCACACCTTTTCCCCGAACGATTTACACAATTTAAACTAAACTAAAAATATGAGCCACAGAGATTTGTGCCCAACGAGTCCTCGCTATAAAGAGTGGCACTACCGAAATATATTGACAATAAACAACTCGAGAACTAGCATTAGACGTGGAAAAAACTACCTTAGTTAGTTGTAAGACAGTTGAAATTTGAATGGCGCAGTTTAACGAAATAATGTTAGTTGAAAATATGTTTCGAGATAGATAAATTTTAGTCCTCCATCGTGGGCAAACAGCTAGACATGTGCATGCATTTTTGTGAGTTTCACCTCACTTGACTCATTCATTCATTCACTCCCGCGCTAATGAGAAGACCGGATCGCACAGGAAAATTAACTTCAAACGGGACACTTCATTTTTTTCTTTCTTGCATAACGCTGAGTTGCGTATTTCGGTCAGCCAGTTAGAATAAGAAAGTTTCAATATTCCATTTTACAGATTTTACATCCCTCACAAATATAAAATAGTCGAAGTTCTTCGATCAAAATAGAACAGGCCACATGTATGTGCGTATTTTCCATGTTCAATATTGGTGAATGAAGTGCAAGATTTTAGAGAAAATTTCACACTGGACACTGCTACGAATTCTCTAGATTTATTAATTACCTTTTACCTCACTTGCAAGAAGAAATAATTATACATTTTCACAAGATACTTCTTCGTCCAAATAAGAAAAATATAGCCATCTAATCTAGACACAGATTCTGACTATGCAGTCCCAAACCGCTTCAAAAATATTTGCTCACCATTATCTTTCTCATACAACACGGTGAGTTCGTACACAAAAACGGTCCCGGTTGAGTTTCAGCGAGCGAGCGGGGTGAGGCAAGTGAGGCAAGTGAGGCAAGTGAGGTGAAACTCACAAAAATGCATGCACATGTCTAGCTGTTTGCCCACGATGGAGGACTAAAATTTATCTATCTCGAAACATATTTTCAACTAACATTATTTCGTTAAACTGCGCCATTCAAATTTCAACTGTCTTACAACTAACTAAGGTAGTTTTTTTCCACGTCTAATGCTAGTTCTCGAGTTGTTTATTGTCAATATATTTCGGTAGTGCCACTCTTTATAGCGAGGACTCGTTGGGCACAAATCTCTGTGGCTCATATTTTTAGTTTAGTTTAAATTGTGTAAATCGTTCGGGGAAAAGGTGTGCATTTAAATCTTTACCTAAATACATAGAGAAGGTTTTTCGCTGTTAAACGAAATGGATTTGTCTCCAAAAACCAAGAAAATATTCCCAAAAAATAAATCATTAAAAAAAATAAAGGACAATGCATGCTAAGCTTCTAATATTAAGGATCTTTCGAAGGCAAAATTTAAAAATATTTATTTTTACAAATCGTAAACGCTCCTTATTCTTTTCCGCGTGTTAAGTTAAAAAGCTTCCCGTTAAAGTTTACTGCCGTTATTTTATGTCCATGCACATAATGTCTTAATCCAGCACTCTACAGGTTCAATGAACAAGTGAATTAAGTACCTACATTTTATAATAAGACGTGCTGGTCTATACCATAATCAAGTGAGGAAAATTTGATGTAGTGTCGAAATGAGGTTTTTGTAGAGTTACGAACGAGTATAGGAACACAACATAACAAATACTTGGATTGTATATTTTTTCTGATCATTAAAATCTAAATGTGCATTTTTTTTTAAATGATGAATGAAATCCACAATATTTTTAGCCATCAGTTTTAAGTATAAACGTTTTGAATTTTTTAAGCTACCCAGTCAAGTACCCAATTTAGGAGATGACTGACAATCTGTCACTATATCAACACAGGTAGGTAGATACTGTATTGCTGTGATCGGAGGTACAGACACAACATATTTTAATTAAATAAAAATAGATAAAATATTTTAGCAGGTAGAGGTTAAATCCTCGACCTTGGGGTATTTACAACTTGCGCCTATCAAACGGAGCAATAAAAGTAAGTTTTTCACCAAGACCCAACTAATGAGAGGGAGAGAAGGCATCCATACAGTAGTGAAGAAACATAAAATTACCCTCACAAATGCTTTGGGGTCATTAACCTTTAGTTTTATTACTGCCCTTTTACTCAACAGTATGTATTGGGAGCACCTGTGTGGCGAAATATTCTTAGTAGTTCTGTGGCAGTAAAAGTTTTATTCCATACATACTTTATTCTAATGAGAAAAACCTATACCACCACAGTAGTCAGTGAATGCAGCAGATAAAAATCTAACTACTAATATAAATTACAGACTAGGTACTTCAATACCATTTAAAAGGTTGTTTGTTCATTCTCATCAACAGTCAAACAATTTATTTGAGCATATTTGACATACAAATCATATGACAAATCGGATCAAATTGCGTCAAATTAGTATGATTTTTCTTTATTGGACGAACAAGAGCAATAAAATAAACTAAGAAAAACTATTATTTCGGAAATTATTTTAAGTTACTTAATTTTGCAAAGTAGTTGTCTAAGTATTTATTGAGCAGTCTGCACAAAAAAATTATTTGATTTACTAATTTTATTTTAAGTTAAAAGAGCAGGCTGGCATCAACACGTGATAAAAAAGTAAACGTTCCAAATATTCCAAGATGGCGAATTTCCTCGCAAATCTTGCTTGTAAAACTCACACGTACGTTCACTCTTTCCCCGCTAGCTTCCAAATTGTGCAGTATAATCCAGCCAATTCGCGAACGTCACCCGATAAAATCTTTTCGGTAATAACATGTCAGGCGCAAAGTATGTTTATATTTAGCGGGATTATGCGAGCCCAATTGAATATATTGAGGGCGTAAACGGTGCCGGGGGTGAGGGGGGGGGGGGGGGGGGGGGAGGAAATAGGATGACAAGACAACATGCTAAATTGATGAAATGTTTTTTTTTTTATGTTTAAGAATTCTTTTGTTCTTGCTGGTTTTGAGTCCTTCTCGTCATAGGACACGTCAAATAACCTATCTATATAAATTATCAAAACAGCTGTTTTGTATCATCTTGATTTGGTTTATATTTAGGTTGGGATCAAGGAGAGATTTTTGCATTATTTTTGGGCATAGTATTTAAAACAATGCAAAACACGTTTACTCTAAGATTATGTATTCTGTGCTGTAAGTAAGTATATGTAGGATAAAATTTCTATTAAATCTATTAATGTAGTAATGAGTTCCAAGAATAGTTCGTAGTCCATCAATTATGGTTCGTAGACCTAATTTATCTAAATTGGCTACGCCGTTTGATTGCGTAGGTGCCTACGCCGTAGGCGGTTATGCCTACGTCGTAGCACCGTAGCTGTGGGTCGTAGCGTCCTAATTAACTAATTTTAATTCAATACGTGTATAACAAAACTCATATTTTATAATGACCATTTTATTTGATTTTGCATCATAAATTTCATCATTTCTTTATTAAATTAAAAAATAACTTGTCACAAATCAATATAATTATGAATTTAACCTACCAAAGGACACAACTTACTCCGCTTGGGGTACTTTGTATCATGCATGCTAAATTACTTTCATGCTGGACTGGGAGTGATAGAAAAACATAGAATGTGCCAGCTGCATCTTCTCCCGGGCATGCTGTAAAAACCAGCTAAGGGAATCGAGGGTTTCGGTGTGTTGCAATTTAGGCGACGATGGGCTGACAACCTGCCACTATAGCAATGTGTAGATCTATCTGGAAAACCCTTAAAACATGTCAGACGTGGCGGAACGACTTTTGTTTAGGTCGATTATGGTTTTGCCTATTCCATTAGGGATAAAAGCGTGATTTTATGTATGTATTAAATTAATTTGATTTGTAGATAATATATCCTGTTAAGTTTGAAGATACTTTCAGAAATAACTAACTAATTAATTAACTACATTATTTCTTTTTTCGAGTTGCGATAAAACTAGGAGAAACAAATGTTCTTACTTTTTAAGTAAAGAAAAAACTCTATCTGATTACTTTTTTCAGTACTTATGTTTATTGAAATAGCAATTAGTTTGTAATTGAAATGGTTATTGAATTTTTACTGAAGTTTTGTATAATGAATAGAAATAATAGAAATTTGAAAAGAAAACAGAACTTTAATCTCATTGAATTTAAAAGTTCAAAATAGAAGTATTTATTTAAGCAAGTGCTTTTTGTTAGCAATTGAAAGAATTGAAGTTTGGAATTCAGAAGAATAAAATATTTTTAAATTTACAATATACGTAGAGGTACTTAACTAAGCAGTTCAGCGAATTTAATATTTAAATGAAAAAAAATATATAGGAGAGGGCTTTATATTTTTGCCTAGCCTAGTTATTAAAATGCAATAAACACATTTTAGATGCATTTTCGCTCAGAAATTTGATATTTTCCTGTATTAAAAAGTACACTAAAAGTGAACTATTATCTCTTCCCAGAGTGATATTAAATATCACCATAAATTTTATGATTTTTTCCAAAATTGTTAAAATATTTAATATTTCGGTTCAAGTATAATATAATTATAGGTACTTTCCGTATCACGATTTCACAGTTTTCCCGTCCGAATTAGTTATTTTCTCGCGGTAAATAGTAGCCTATGTTAGGTACTCTGAGTGAACGGAGTTTTCTAATGGTGAAAGGAGTTTGAAATCAGTCCAGTAGTTTTTGAGAAAAATACATCTACATACAAAAATACAAATATTTCCTCTATACGGGGTGTAAGGGACAGCGTCCCGCAAACTGATAGGGGTTGCTCAGTCAACCAAACTGAACAACTACCACCAGGTTTTTTTTCAGGAAGTAAAAAAATTTTTTAGCTTTTTCATACAAAATGACCACCTCGATCAGACAATTTGTATGGAAAAGCAAATTTTTTTTTTTCATTTCCTGAAAAAAAAATCCTGGTGATAGTTGTTCAGTATCGTTGACTGAGCAAATCCTATCAGTTTGCGGGACGCTGTCCCTTACACCCGGTATAATATTGAAATTAAAATGACGTGGATAGATAGTATCTACTTCAAAATATACCTTTGTGCAAGGAGTAAACAGCATGATTCTAAAATGTATCAGCTGCCCTTATTTAAACCGAACACCTACTTCAT
>JARACY010002035.1:0-47957 GCA_029255725.1 Scrobipalpa atriplicella
CGTAAGCCGCGTAAGCAGCGTAAGCAGCGTAAGCAGGCTAAACCGGTTATGCTTTGCTTTCATTGCGCGAGTTAGCTTGCGAGTCAGCTCGCCTTGCTGTACCCTACATTTGTATGGACAACGCTTACGAGTGACCGCGCGCGTGCGAGTAGGAGAGTAAATTGTTCCGTCTAAACTTCTTCTTCTATGCTTCGAGTATTTCCCCAACTTCTAGCGCCATCTAATAGAATTATGCTGAACTACTTCTAGTACAGGCTCTCTAAGTGAAACCAAATCAATTCCCGGTTCAATACCCTTCCTTTAATTAGTTCTGTTATATTTTTTTATAGATGGCTCTTGAAGCATTTACCTTTCGATTGAATAACTTGATAGCTTTTTGTTCTGCGAAATTAACTATGACCCAACGGTCAGTTACACAGTAACGATTGGTTTGTTCTATCGCTAGTTTTTTCTGAAGCGTGGGGGATGAAGTTGAACAAACACAATTTTCTATCAATTTACTTTCGGCTTCTTGTCTATTATTCGCTTGGTAACTTTGTTTACTTTTATAAGATATACCTATATTAGAATAATATTAATATGACTTACCCGGTGGTGCAGTGACATGTTGCTTCCATTTTGGAATCTCACGATGGTCTGTAGGGAAGCAGGCGTCGACATGCTTTTAGTTATCTGCTGATTCCCAGCCTCCTTTTCCTGCTGCTCTTTCAGAAGCAGCCCTCGAGCGATCTTCGCGTTGAGACTCTTGTTCACGTGTTGGTGCGGGAGGAGAGGAGCCTCCATTGTCTTCGTCGTGTAAGAAGGTGACGACGTCTGACTGAACGAATCAGAAGACACGTTCGAGTCTTGTCGTACGCTAATATTCGATCCCGAACTTGGCGATCGTCTCATATTCGTCTGGTTATTCGCCTGCGGCGGCGTGTAAGGAGTGTCGGGCATCTTCTGTGGCGGTCGCTTTGGAAGCGGTTGTGGGTTCTTGTTGCAGTCTAAGCGTGGAAGTTGCGGAGGTTGGTTAGATGCCGCTGTGGACATTCGTCGGTTGCCAATGTTGCCGTTGGCGTCGGAGTTAGTCGTGACGGGTCTGGGCGGTGTTGGCGGTGGGGCCCGTCTAGGCGGGACGGGGGAGGTGCGGCGCGGGGGCGCGGGGGGCACTGCCATGGTGGAGGGTACTGGGTTCGGCGGGGGTCGGAAGGGGGGGCGCAGCGGCCGTACGCTGTGGGACCGGCGGCGGCGCTGGTGTTGTCTGTGGAGCTGTCACCGTCAATGGTGGTGGCTGCAGCTGCAACAAAGGAGAAGTCATTAGAAAAACAAAACAAAGATTCCAGAATGGATTATCTGTGATTATATTAATAAAACCTATACGTGACATATAGGTTGACTGATTCGATTCCTAGGGCTGCGTACCTTGATGTGATGATGCGAGGGCGGCGGAGCGAGCCGCGAAGGCGGGCAGTACGGCAGTGCATCTGACGGGCAGTATAGCCGTGGTGCCGGCGCGCAAGCTGCCGTAGAATGTCGTCGAGGAGATCCACTAGCGCGCAGCAGTTCGAGTAGACGCTCGCCTGGAGCAACCAGGCTGCCTGCGCGACCACACCTGGTGACAAGAGACAGATTTTTATAATCACTGGTTCAGTTTTATCATGGAGTACTATATGATTTTTTAGGAAATGAAAAAGCTTTTTGACCTTTGTTTTGTCTGACCCAGGCAGGATGTAATTTTGTTTGGGGAAGTATTTTTTTTTTGTTTCCTGAAATAATTTCAGACGAAATAGAAAGTACATTTATTCAGTACCCAAAAGAACACCAAAAATACAATAGATAGTAAACATCACCACACTCATCACACTCATAGCCCCTACTAGGATTCCCTGTATCGGGGTGCCATGCACATACACAGAAACAACCACAAAATACGCCCAGACCCGTCACGACTAACTCCGACGCCAACGGCAACATTGGCAACCGACGAATGTCCACAGCGGCATCTAACCAACCTCCGCAACTTCCACGCTTAGACTGCAACAAGAACCCACAACCGCTTCCAAAGCGACCGCCACAGAAGATGCCCGACACTCCTTACACGCCGCCGCAGGCGAATAACCAGACGAATATGAGACGATCGCCAAGTTCGGGATCGAATATTAGCGTACGACAAGACTCGAACGTGTCTTCTGATTCGTTCAGTCAGACGTCGTCACCTTCTTACACGACGAAGACAATGGAGGCTCCTCTCCTCCCGCACCAACACGTGAACAAGAGTCTCAACGCGAAGATCGCTCGAGGGCTGCTTCTGAAAGAGCAGCAGGAAAAGGAGGCTGGGAATCAGCAGATAACTAAAAGCATGTCGACGCCTGCTTCCCTACAGACCATCGTGAGATTCCAAAATGGAAGCAACATGTCACTGCACCACCGGGTAAGTCATATTAATATTATTCTAATATAGGTATATCTTATAAAAGTAAACAAAGTTACCAAGCGAATAATAGACAAGAAGCCGAAAGTAAATTGATAGAAAATTGTGTTTGTTCAACTTCATCCCCACGCTTCAGAAAAAACTAGCGATAGAACAAACCAATCGTTACTGTGTAACTGACCGTTGGGTCATAGTTAATTTCGCAGAACAAAAAGCTATCAAGTTATTCAATCGAAAGGTAAATGCTTCAAGAGCCATCTATAAAAAAATATAACAGAACTAATTAAAGGAAGGGTATTGAACCGGGAATTGATTTGGTTTCACTTAGAGAGCCTGTACTAGAAGTAGTTCAGCATAATTCTATTAGATGGCGCTAGAAGTTGGGGAAATACTCGAAGCATAGAAGAAGAAGTTTAGACGGAACAATTTACTCTCCTACTCGCACGCGCGCGGTCACTCGTAAGCGTTGTCCATACAAATGTAGGGTACAGCAAGGCGAGCTGACTCGCAAGCTAACTCGCGCAATGAAAGCAAAGCATAACCGGTTTAGCCTGCTTACGCTGCTTACGCTGCTTACGCGGCTTACGCGGGTTAAACGGGATAAACTGTTAAAATCAGACGCCTTGAGAAAGCATAAATAGGGGCCATTTTCCAAAATGGGGATTCATTTGGATACTTACGGACCCGGAGGTAACACGTGTGTGATGCGTCTCAAACATCAAGTAGTTTCTTTGTTTTATTTTAACTTCAGGGGTTGTATTGTTTTGTCTTGTGTTAAATAATAGATAATTTCTAATATTTTGGTGTTCTTTGTATTGCTTTTGATTTGTTTGCGTTACGGGACGCTAATTTGTGTAAATTATAAATGGTGTAGGCTGGGGTTTTTGTAATGAAGGGCTGCTATGAATAGGTCGTATTTGTGTCGTGTTTGTTATTCGTTTACAAGTCGAATAGAATAGGGGAGTTTGAGACGTACACTTACAAGGATGGTTAGGGAGTGAAAAATGGATTTCGGATCTTCGTACCCACTTCTTAGAAACGGAATCCATTGCTAGTTGTCTTATGGAGTGTATTTGGTGCAGTGCACTCATTCACGAAAGTGAATTCGATGCGCCCGGACAAGTATTACCTAGTAAGCCTGGAATTGGGGAGTCTTATCACCAAGCTCACCGTATTTTGGCTAAACCATGCCTTAGCGAACCCATTCTGCTTATTAGTGAATATTTGACCGTCCCCTTACATAACTCACCTTGAATTTTCTGCGCCATCTGAAACCCTGGGCAGGTGGAAAAATTCTTAGGAAGGCCGCAGGAATTCGTACACGAAACCCAGTCATGCCAGCTGGTACAAATCTTCAGAATTAGGATCAGTTCCGCCTTGCTAGGTTGAAATCTGATACTCACATTACTCACCACGAAATTAAATAAAGAAGGTTAACTTCTTAGTACCCATCACAGTAGCTGATAGTTAGTCACAAGTTATGTTAGGAAAAGTTGGGTTAAAGTCATTATGTTTAGGGCAGGTAAATTCATTAGTTTAACCACAGGTTTAACCAAAAGAAATCATAGATTGCTAACTGTTCAATTATCTTTATAACTTGAGATGGATTGGTAAAGGTTGAACTTATTCAGAGTATTGTTTTGCTTCAACTTATCAAGTGTAAAGAGTCGACTTGCATTAAGTAGATATGATGATTTTATTAAGTTCATGTGTGAGCTAGAGCAGCACATTATGTAGTCTGTTTCATGATAGAGGATTGGACAGCTATATACTCGTCAAAACTTTGATAAAGACATCATTGAGATAAAGATACTTATTTTCCATCAAATACAAAGTAAAAAGTTCAAACTAGACTGGTTTATGTCGAGCAAAAGGTATAATTTGTTACAGTTATAGATATAACTGAGTCCTTCAGATTTGGACATTATCAAATAATGTAGATACATTATTATCTTAAAAGAATAGATACCCACTTTCTTACATAAAGAGAATAACATAAAAGTACTTAGTAGAATCAGTAACTATATTTTTATCAATCAAACATAAAGTTATATTTTAAAGAGTAAATACTATCAAGTTAAAGAAAGTCATTTCAAAAGAGAATAGTAATGATTCAATTTTAGTAAATGGAGTATAAGTAAAGCATAAGAGTTTTGCTACAGCTTAAGAACAAGCTGAGTCTTTAAGATGAAGAGACTATCATATAATGTAGAATGCATTATTATCTTAAGAAATAAGATACTTACTCCATAGTGTAGGTAGGTTGACCGACAGACAAAATGAAGACCTTAAAGCTTGAAGTTCAGTAAATTCAGTAGATTATAAATGTAAATTCTAAAAAAAAGATACCTTACACCGCTTGGCTGTTATGTTAGAATCATGTGTTGCACAGAGCCTTTTGTTTATTTGATGACTCAAACAAACAAGATATTATAATTTCTCTCCTATTGTTACGTATCTAAGTATATATTATAAAAGCCCTCTTGTAGCTTTGGATTTGCATTGTTGTACAGGCTCTTAGAATATAAATGTAGAGGATAGGAAGCATGGTGATAAGGTTTGTGGAGGACGTCTGACCAGTATGGAGTCGAGGGCGACTGGTGGTTGTTTTCACCGGTACAAATTACTTCAACACAGAGTTGTTGGAAGAAAGGACAATTATAATATAACCTTTCTAGTAATAGTGGAAACAGGTAGATGATTTATAAGATATTAAATCACCTAGATTCGGGGAGTCGTTGGGAATCCACCCTTGCCACAAAACAAAAAAATGTTTGTTTGAACTATGACCGACAAGACCTGACTATTAAAACTAAATTCTTCTGAAGTTATTGTTCTATTTTCTTAAGTTCCATAGTATCTGATCTTACTAAGTTGAACTCTAAATCCATTAGGTATAATTCTATTTAATAGACTTCTAATGTGTATTTATTCGTTGGCGTTTTAAATATTTTAATCTAGGTAAATTCAGTTAGGACGGAATATCTCTGTTAGCGAAAAGGACTTGGGTTACTATATCACAACGTAGGTAATCACTAGTTGATCATTGGCCAAACCAGAACAGTACTTTATGGAATTCCAACTAACATGTACAATACATAGTAAAACATTAGTTTAATTGATTGCGTCTTATATTTAGTT
This sequence comes from Scrobipalpa atriplicella, assembly GCA_029255725.1. NCBI lineage: Eukaryota > Metazoa > Arthropoda > Insecta > Lepidoptera > Gelechiidae > Scrobipalpa > Scrobipalpa atriplicella. Next base: position 5,555 of record JARACY010002035.1, read on the forward strand.
TAATTTTGAGTTAGGTTCATTTAGGGTTGGTGGTTACAACTGCCGTATAGTCATAAATCAAAGCGAACTGCGTTATATCAGTTTTAAACGGATTTCTTTGCCGCAAGCTTGGTTATTAAAACAAACTGCGCTGCAAGCCGCACTTTACAAGCGCAAAGTGCAGCAGATTAAGTGTCACGCGCAGGCGGGCGGCGGGAGCAATTAAAATATAACTGCAATGTTTAGCACCGCCGCGCCGCCCGTCGCGTGTTTGTGGGCGTGTGGTGCGAGACATAGACTAAAGTTTAATAGCATAAAAAAAACTTTATAAAAAATCCAAACTGAAATCAGGTACAGATTAGGATTATGAATATAATGATCGATGAAAGTGTGGCAAAGCTTGATTAAACTCATACTAAACATTAAACCATGTACTTATTTTTTTTTTTTTTTTTTTGGAATATTTTATGGCTTGGATTCGAGTCCTTTAAGTAAATGTTCTGAATGAGTTCTGTACTGCTCGACTCTTCTACTGTCAACTTAGATAAGAAGAAAAAGTTTCATTAATTTTATTTTATTTTTTAGATTATGTAAAGTAACTAAGTAAATTTTATGTGTATAAAATTGATAATTTGAACCCCACTACAAGTAAAAAATATATCTGTTAGCTTTATCCGCTTGTTCTTCTGATTTGTACCAAAACATTGAAACAATATTTTACTTCACGCTCGATGTGCCTCCGCTTATTTCATCCACATATCACTGCGCTGGGAACCGAATAAACCTGGAACCGATTGAGCTAAACCATTATTTTTATTTGTATGAAATATGGGCGCAATATAACCTCCCAAATAATCAAAAATGTTATGATGAAAAACGAAAATAATGTCCGATTCAAACTACAGCACCGCGTGACTCGAGTCAGTTGACACCGAGAAGCGACGCGACACGCTGCGATGGTAGTACTCGAAGATGCATTTTGGAAGTGACAGGCTGCAGTCGCGGAATTATCGAATTCTGTAAATGAATTAGTGTCTATCATTTATATTTTCATGTATTAGAATTAATGTCTATCTTTTTACATAGTACCCTACCTAAATAAAGTTTGTATTACGCTTTTGAAAAGTGCTCGTCATGTCGCGTCGCTCCAGGTTATCTCAGCCAAGTTGATTTTTGATGATTTTTGAACTCTTGTTTCCTAAATATTTGTTTCTAAATATTATTTTTAATAGCCGTGTTTCATCGGCTGGCGACGCCCTTGAAAACGTTTAGGTATGTAAATTGCATGAAATCGTTGTACGATTATGTTAGGTATTTTTTTTTAATACGATGAATTAATTCAAAAAATACTTCGAAAAAATACGATATAAGATATAATTTGGGAATCGAAGCCCTGTAACGGAATTATGTAATCATCGACGAACGTTCCATCAACCAGAAGCCTTATTTCCGCCGTCGTCCGCGTTTACAAAATTGCAAAATAAGTTTCGTAAATAATAACTTTGTGTCTACTTCCTCTATGATTAAGGTTGTGGGTTCAATACGGTTCGAACATGACTATCTAAAACTTTTTAAATTTGGTTTGGATAATAAAGATGACATTATTATGATGACTTATTAAGCCGGCGTCGTCGGTTCCGATCCCCCGGTCGCTGTCTCTTTTGTTGACAGGAAACAGTCAGATGCAAAAGACACAAGGAATCATAGCGACTTCGACAACTCGCATGCATGATATGATAGATAAATAGAAGACTTTACATTTTTGTCTGTCGCAATTCTGTGACTTGCCGAGCACTTTATTTCACATTCCAATGGTTGCTTACAGTGCGCGCTCGTTTCGCTACCTGCCGTGAAGGAACTGAAATGTCATCGCAATCAATTAAGAAATTGCTTCTTAACAATAAAGCCGCCCATTCATATTGTAATTTTGAATTTTAAATTCCTATATCGGCGTTGATTAGTCGCGCGATCTTGTGACTTGGACTATTTGGTTGGCAAGCACTTTATTTCACAGTCCAATGGTTAACTGTGAGAGCGCTTCATTTGCTTACATTGCCGTGATGGAACTGAGGTGCTATCGCAATCAACTGGAAAAAGTGTCGATTATTTACAAATAGCGCTACTTTACATTTCATTCCGCGGCTTTCACTCTGTATTGACATAGAATACGTAAATAATCGTACTATTTACTTAACTATATCGATTTGATTCATTATTTCTAGTTAATCGAATATAAACAGTCATGTTTCGTACTTATATCATGTATTAACAGAAACTGTAGGTAAAACCGAATTTATGCTCTAGATACCTCTCAATACCCGGATAAAACAAGCACAATTGTAACAATTTGGTTCTTTCCCATGTTCCTAAATGGACAGAACGGTTGCACAGAGTATTTGCAAAGTAGATAATAGGCCAAAGTAGATAATCTTATACACCTCTCAATATATTCTCGACATAAAAAATGGCTTTAACTAGGCCTTGGATGATTTGGCTTTTTATGTACAATGGCCTCAATTCACGCCGTCCAGTTACTAATTCTAATTTTTAGTAGCGCTGTCACTTTCTTAACTTTGACATAAGAACAGGATAGCAAACAAATACGTGAGTTTGACATTTCTTATCTGACATTAGACTGCTTAAATTAAGTAAAATTAGTGAGCACGCTCTATGGTCATTCCTTATTTAAAGCGCCGTACGTCAAATTAAGAATGTCAAAGTCACGTGTTTGTTTGCTATCCTGTTCTTATGACAAATTTAAGAAAGTGACAGTGCTACTAAGAATTGGGTACTTGACTGGGTAGCTTAAAAAAATCAAAACGTTTATACTTAAAACTAATGGCTAAAAATATTGTGGATTTCATTCATCATTTAAAAAAAAATGCACATTTAGATTTTAATAATTGAATTAAAAGTATATAGGTTATTGATTTGATTAGTCAATATTTACTAAAATGTGACGTCATAATTTACTATTTTCATACAAAAAAGCGTTTTTGACATTTCATAAAAAGTTGCTGATTTGACTAGTTGGAAAGTAGCCAATTAGAATTAGTAATAGTGCCTCCTGAATTAGCACCAATACCTATGTAAATTAAGAAGAATACTCGCTCAAAATGATCTGTCTTTATCACCAGACGCATTCTCCAGGCAGAATAACAGTTGGAGAAATTTTCCCGCATCGTCAGCCAAGTTAATAAGACCTGAGACAGCAACTACCCAAATGCGATAAGCAGGCAGAAATAATAAACAATTGTAGACATTTCTTAATACTTACTTAAGCTGTTCTGAGTAGACAGAGACGTAATCCTGTACTACCTCGTACCTACTCACAGAAGTCACAGTAAAAGTAAATTACCTACAGTAAAACGTCTTCGTACTAAATCACAAATTCGGTCTTGTACAAGCAAGCGCGTTATCGATTTGAATCTCGGTTCACAACGGTGTGGAAATCATCTGGTTTTCAAAGCAGTTGCAAATGAATCTGTGTATGTACCTAGTTTGAGGTAATTAAATTGACTTAGAATGACACAGTTTGCGTGTTGAATATTTGACATTCTATCTTCAATCTTCGAACGACTTCAAGAAGATTGCCCTTTTGTTATTCAATTGCACGGCATAGGTTTAGGTTATAGTTTGATTCAGTATCAGTATAAGCAGCACATAGCACATAAAAAATGCATTCTGTGCAAAATGGTGACTTGAACGGATAAGTTCTACTGGTTCTTTCTCCTTCTGCGGTATAGTCCTTACTCAGCACTTGTTAACAATCCTATCAGACGAGCAAAATACAGGTGCGAAGAAAAACGCCACATATTGTAAAACTTATGTACTTACATTGTTTATTAATTAGGTATTATAAATTTTCTTCGTTAGCTTAGTTTTGTCTACTTTTATAATAACTAAATGACATAATAGTCTTGTGCACTAAACGAGAAAAGAAACGAGCTGTTTGCTCAAAAATGTCGAATAATTCGTTCTCATTACTGATTCATTGGAAAATTCTATTGAATTTAGAATGATATTCTACAGGATTTCGCAAAATGTTGGAGGAGATGAGAAAATAAATTGCCATGAGTGACGACAAAAACTATAGAGATTTTGTTAGTCACGGTATAACTTTTCCAGTAAAAAAAATTTGTTTGTAGGTGGCACCTAGATAAGGTGAAAAAAAAACCTTTCTTTTCTACCAGTATATGTGAAATGGAGGGTAAAGAAACTCTAGTTCAAACACGTGCTCTCCCCGCCAACAAACTAGGAGTTTATAGCTAAGTATGTATTCAAGTTGCCGCGGGCTGCAATCGTGCCTCGAACAACCAATAAATGTTCTTAGATGCTCGCAATCTCGTGACTTTTCCTATGTTAGTATGCACTTCTTCTTCTTAGCGAGTGGATTTTCGAGTCGAACAACGACCCGATAAACCCTGGTGTCAGATTTTAGTATGTTAGTATTGCTGAAAAGTCTACTCAAGTGTTCACATCCTTTAGACACTTAAGGGTCAATTCGCATCGGGAAGCGACGCGGCGCGTACTTTTCAAGAGCGTAATACAATAGAAAACGCAAAAATTCTCGTCGCGTCTCTCGCTAGTGTGAACTGACTCTTAATCCCAAAAAGTTTACAGTATGTTTACATGCTACCACTCTATGTTGAGAGCGCTGGTATGGTTGTTTCTAAAATGTTGAACTATCAGGACGAGAAACTACTTTGTAAAATTTGATATAAGCTTACTATGCCAAAATTTACTGTTTGAGGGGAATATTTTGAATGAATAGGTACAGTAAAATATTTGGTTTCCGCTTGTGGAACTCACAAAACTTTCCTCATTTTTTTGAATATTGAAAACTAAGCGCAAACCACAAGCTTTGTTGAAGGTAAATCATTTGGTAGATTTGATAGTTAACAATCGTTTACTGATGGAAAAGAGCATCTTCAGCAGAGATTCTGGTTCAGTTCAATATGTTTGTTTTAATGTGTGTCTCGAGTTTGTGCCCCGGATAATGTTGTAGATCCCAAAGAAGAACTCTGTACTTTTATTTAGTTAGGCATTATTAAAAATGAATAATTTTACACATATTTTATTAGTCTATACATATTAGATTAACAGGCACTCATAATAAGATAACAATCAGTCTCCGTTAGGTACCTACTCTTTTTTGGGATAACTCCAAATATTTTATAACTACAACGTAACTAAAGATAGATTTTTATAAAATTGCAAATCTGCACTTGAAAAGTAAAATTCTAATGGAAAAAAAAAAATGTTGAAATGTAGAGTTTTACGTTTTACCAAAACTTTGTGTCATTTGTAAAGCTGCAAAATTATGCAAAATCTTGTAGTGTAATCTAGGATAGCTCCAGTACCTAGAGAGTGCTGTTAATTAGAAACATTCAGGTTGCACACACAGACAGACTAGACAATCTGGATGAGATTTAATTGTGGCTGCTGGCTACTCTTACTACTTAGTACTTACTTCGTACTTTGCTGTTTGTTTTGTGTGAAACAATAAAGATTTTATCTATCTATCTATCTACTCTTAGGTAACTAGGTGTAATCTTCTTCGTCACAAGTATTTCTTTTTATTTCGCTTCGGAAACTGTATTATTTTTGACTGGCCTTAAATTTTCTAATAGACATTTTGTAAGACTTGATCATATTAATATAATATCCTATAAAGTCTTTTGTACCATTTTACGAGGATACATCATGTCGCATTGCAGTTTCAAATTTTAGGCTCGTATTTATAAAGCGATCTCAAGATTGAGAGCAATATTAAGTATGGATTTGACAGATTGTTTTGTACTGAAATGACATTTCTGATACAAACTCAAACTCGCTGTCACTCTTGAGAGCTGATTATAAATACGGGCCTTAGTGTGTTTTGTTTACTCTGGGAATGAAGGGTCCCTCCCTGAACGCCATAAAATCATTTATAGGCCGTGTCGGAAAACAATACCTACAACTTTTACGTAACGTGACAAAATGACTACCGGCAAAGACGTAGATTGAAGAAGATGACGCAAGTGGACCAACTTTAGTTTTGAGTCCAACTGAAGTTAGAATGCTGGGTCTGCTTTTGGTAGTGCCATATTAAGATATAAAAATACCACAATTTACAGTTGTAAGTACCTATCAACTTTACAGTAAGTCTAAAATTAGTAACACAGAAAGTTATTTGCAGGGGAATTGATTGTTACACAGTTTTCTTTTACAGTTTTAAATAGGCTGCAAGCTCTACTTCAATTAGCTCTGTGGCTCCATCTTTCATCAAGAAGAAGTAGTAAATGACTACTGACGAACATGAGAACTGTATCGGCGAAAGACACTCTCATCCCAACTCTCGTCTGCGCAACACGTAGTAGTAGCACTTTGTAAATACTACATACTGATTCTGTAAATACACCGTTCCGATTGAGGCTGTAGCGAACCCTAGTTCCGCATCTTCTTCTTGATTAATTTAATTTACGATAATCTCGAACTGATCTGTTGAAGATGTTGCGTGGTCTACTGTATTACAAGTCTGAGTCTCTCATCTTTCATTAAGAAGTAGTAAAAGACTACTAACGAGCAGCAATGAACTGTGAGGAGGCTGTAGCGAACCCTAGTTCCGTATTTTTGTTTAATTTACTTTGTTTACGATATATCTAATGACTGCAGTATTTCGTCACTTATTTGTTACTGTTATCACGGATTTCATTGGCCCGTAATCGGTGGTTTTCATGAAAAAGATTCATTTATAATGCAAAGATGTTTTACCTCGACCTAAAATTTAAAATACAAATACATAAACCTAAAGAGGATACCTCTTGTTCCGATATTTTCAAATTAGATACGTAGAGCAAGTAACTAAAGACTAAGCCTGCTTCCGCACTTGAAACTGGCGGAATCATAATGGAAGCGCCATACAAATAAAGAAATTGAAACATAAGCCTGCTACAAATCCAATAAAGGTACTATGTCTTTTTGACCTTTTTCAAGCAAATCAAACAACGAAAACAGGTCTGTTCTATTCTATTCTCTGAAGATATAAAATGTGGAACTATCGCTTTGTCCTTCGGGATCGTTACAACTGGACCGAGTTGACGAGATTCCCGGTAAGCGGTTTAAAACTCGGCGGCTCCTTGTCTGTCCCCGTCTCCGGCAAATATTGCCACCGAAAATAGTACAGTCTGTCCCTGTCTTTATGTCCCGTATAGTCTACTCTGTCGTCTCCACAACCTATGAAATTATAGTTATTTTATTACATTCTAATGGAGAAATGTGAACATTTCTATTACCTACGCAACTTGCTGCAGTCTCTAACTTAAAAATCATCTTACTTGTAAACCAGGTCACAAGATTGAGCATTCCATACTAAAAACCCAATTTCGTACTAGACATATCTACAGATGCAACAACGATTCTATGTCTATACAATTTTGAATGTGTGCGTGTGCTTACTTTCTGCGAACTAAACAGCCAACTTGGTGCCCTTCGTCGCGGGTGGGGCGGTGAGGTACGAATTCAGCTCGGGGGTGGGAGTGCGCGTTCTTTAAACTAATATAAATACATGAAATATTCAATGATATAATTATATCTTTTTTCACAGATGTTACGAGATATGCGCGGGGGCAGCAATGGCAGTTCCACGCAACGATTCAGGCTGGTGCAACTTGCACTCAACGCCGTAGCTCTCCTCGCCATCACCGGCGCACTATTCGCCTATTTCAGAGCGAATCCAGCTGTTCAAGTGAGTAGATTATTTCAAAACAATGCTATCGATTCGTTGAGAGCACAATTTAAGTCAACAAAAAGGGACAGACAACTAAATCTTGACTAAAATTGTTACTGTCCCTTTCTGTTCCTTCATGATAGAAAATAACAAATTGACAAGTTAGTAAACTTATATTAGAATGGCTACTGTGGACAAATGTGGTCTATGAACAAATATCCTTTTCGCTATTCGTGCACTTGCTGAAAAACTTTTGAAATGTTTTTCAGCCATTATTTCACCTGTCTGCACAATTATTAAAGATTTAAGTAGGTACCTATTTGTAAAACAAAAACGTTGCACTATAATAAAGTTTGATAATTATAAATCTATTTCAAGCTATACAAAATAACCAAAGGCAAGGTTCATTGCTCTGAATTTCTAATAAATTTCAGCAAATATTTAATTATGAAGTTCATCTCGTCTTGTCTAAAAATTACAAACAATTTACAAGAAATTAAACTGAAATATCTACTTTTAATCTAATGCTAATTATTAACAATCTTGTCTATTAACGGAGTCAATATTATAAAATAAATTATAAAGCTGTCGTCTCAAGTGTTTCCATTATAAGTATGATGTCTGACTGCATAGTATACAGGGTGTAAAAAAAGTACTGTGTTCCTTTATGATAAAAAAAAAATCGTTTATTCTCAACTTAACATCGGCCATGAGAAAAGTAGGTACTTTTCCGTTTTCAACATTGTACCAAATCTTATAGGTGTTGGTAATTCAATTCTTAGTCAAATGGCTTTTGTGTTGATAAAAGTAGCTATAAGTCCAATAGCCAAAGGTTGGCTGAAAGATATTGCTTCCCTAGCAATAAGGCCGTCTGTATTGTACTAAGGTAGGTACTGATTTATTCTATGTTTATATATTTTTTTGGTGCTTTAAAGAATTTCTGGTACTGTACGAGTATTGTAAGAATTCTTGGCAATATATTTTCCGCTGCACTACACCAACCAACAATCTCCTCAAGCAGGCGCCTGTTCGTGAGACAATCATTCGGTCTCGCGCGGGCTAACTTGACTAATTCCCCGCATTTGCCAGCCCCGCCTCAAAGCAAGAATAATTTCCTCACTCCACCTTTTGTCCTGTTGTCGCATTGTTTTAAGGGCCAGTTCACACCGGGAAGCGACACGACGCACGCAGCGCAATCTTATCAAGAACGTGCAATAATACCAAAAGTAAAAAGATAGATATTTCATTGACAGAACTCGAAAATTCCTTGCGGCGTTGCAGCCTGTCACTTCTTGATAAGTACAACGAGGTTGTTCGCGCCGCGACGCGTCGCTTTCCTGTGTGGACTGATCCTAAGGCTCATTGTTTTTTAAGGTCACATTCTGCGTACTTTTATAATTAAGAAAGGGAAGCCATAGAGGAAATGTTTTGTAGAAACATGTTTTGGGAATGTTGTTTTTGGTTCTTTTTATGTTACTTATACAGCCGCAACTTAACATACGGCCCATCTGATGTAATGGTAAAAAGCACTCTAACCTATAATACCTACTACTATTCTACTAGATTCTAGAGGAATAACAGAGTGCGTTGCACACCGTTATAGGTGATGGATTGTCTCATGTGCCAGAAATATCCACTTAATCCCTTGCCCTTCAAACTATGTAGTACTTACTATTATATAATTCTGTGCCGAAACACAGGAGTTCGAACATTTACTGGTGGTACTTCCCCTGACGGTCTTTACACAAAATCCTAATTAAGGTATGACTTAACATTTAAACCGAGCCCGAATTTAGCGTAACAACAAAAATCCTATAGAATTTTTGCCATAATTCTTAGGGCCAGACATGACCCAGGCCTAAAAGTTGGGGCACCCAGCAACCTTTATAATAAAAAAGGTGTTTTAATTACTGGCATAACTGCTGGCATGCCAGCGAGATCCCTCGGGGAATGCGGGTCGCTTGAAAGTTCATTTTGGTCGCTACCTGGAAACGAAAACTTTACTACGGATTTTATAATTAGTTATTTAATTTTACTACAGGTACCAAGTATAGCCTCTTGGCTTTTATGGCTCAGTACTTTTTAAAGTATTGATAGGCATTTGTTTTAATTTTCATTTTACTTAACTATGAGTATGAACGGCATGAACGCAGGATTCATGATATCGTCATATCATCATCAGCTCATGTACGTCCCCATTTAGGGGTACGAGCCTACGCTGGTAAAGTGCTATCGAGCCTTAGTCAACCACGTAGGCTCAGTACGGATTGGTCAACTTCACACACAATCTTTAGTAGTTTTCTTCACGATGTTTTTATTCACCGTAAAATCGCCAAATAAACGTACATTATGAAATTCGGAAGCAAAAAAAAAACTACGTGTTATCAAGGTTTAATTGGGTACTTGACTGGGTAGCTTAAAAAATTCAAAACGTTTATATTTAAAACTGATGGCTAAAAAAATTTGGAATTCATTCATCATTTAAAAAATAAATGCACATATAAATTTTAATAATCAAGTTACAAGTATATAAGTTATTGATTTGAGTAGTCAATATTTACTAAAATGTGACGTCATAACTCACTATTTTCATACAAAAAAGCGTTTTTGACATTTCATAAAAAGTTGCTGATTTGACTAGTTGGAAAGTAGCCAATTCAAAATCCTATTGCCATTGTTTTTGTTCGCAGTACGTATCACAAGTGGTGAACCGCACGATAGACTCGTGGCCAATTTCCACCGAGCTACCAGTGGAGAAGAACCCAGCACCAGGGGTGTGTCTGCCGGTGATAGTGTCCTTCTGCCACGACCACAAGATCACCTACAACTACACCATCTTCCCCAACTACATCGGACATTTCGGTCAGAGGGACGCGCAGAGCGTGAGTATTGTAAACGTAGATCTTAATAGTTTGAATATCCGCTCTCCTACGAGGTAAATCAACAGCTCTACACAAGCGGGCAAGCGTATAAATCACAACAGTATACCTGTTAAAGAAGCATTATTATTATACCTGTTAACTGTGTTAAAGAAGCGACGTAAATTCCTGCTATTGTTGTTCAAAATGAAAAGTCAGTGCGCAAAATTAAATTTTGTCTTGTGTCCTTTAAACGTTGTACATGAACATGTTAATGGAAATCTTAATCTTCGATTTTATATGAAATACTTCTCTTATTTGAATTACTATTTTTTTGCAGTCAAAAGGCACACACTCTGATAAATCTTACCAAAGTTCGAGCAATAGCCCAATAAAATAACAAATCTTTGCAAGTTCCACGCAACGGAGTCCGCCGGGTCGATATTTAATCAGTTGGTTTGGAGAGCACATTAATCTGGTTTAGTTCTTAATGCGATTTACCAAACCGACCGAAAAAAGCAGGCCAGCAGTAATTACTGAAGACTTATCAGCTTCACAGTTGGGAGGCTTCTCACCTGGCAAGGACGGTGCTAATCGAAACCTGAATCGTTAAAAATCCATTAACAGTTTTCCAAAGGCTCGAAGGCTCTCTGTTGTTAAATCAGTCAATTTTCAGGGATCTGTTTCCGTAGAGTGCTAAACGAAACTCTGTTAATATGCCTCCACCCTCCGTCCGTTCGTCTATCTGTCAGTGGGCTGTATTTTGTTAACATGTCTACAAATGGATGTGAAAAAGAGGCCCTCCCATACAATATGACTCGAGCCGCTGAAACCAGGGATTCGAGGGTTCCAGTGTAGGTATTGCATTGCAATATAGGCGATAGGCTGACAACCTGTCACTATAGCGATACACATTTCAGTCATCAATTGCCCTCAAAACTTGTCAGACGTGGCGGAACGGCCTTTTCTTTGGTCGTTTACACCCCATTCGGGATAAAGGCGTGATTACATGTATGTATGTATGTATATTTCGACCGATATTCCTCGGGGAAGGTTGTTCAGTTCATAGGTAGGTTCACACCCTAAAGTTAGGCCAGTTATTTTTTTATTCATAATAAACTTGAATCGCACGGAACCATCTCTTTGTATTCAAGTCACACTCGCACTTATTTTACCATTACGGAGTTTTTTAAAGGTATTCAAATCGGCCTTTATGGGCATGCGAATGATCGGCGGGATCACATTGAGCCTGTGAGGACAGGTGATCCCCTTTTATTCTCAGACACATTTGATTTGGGCTATGTAATTCGACTACCATTATGTTGAATGACTTAGCAACATATTTTGTGAAGTTTTTTTTTTTTTTTGAATTTTCATATTACTCTTATTCCATACATGATTACGTGCTATTGTAAAGAAACGTATCAAGGTCTAAATCAAGGGCCATGCAAGACACTTGGCGGGAAGACGGGAGATAAATTGACTAAGGCAGGGACGAAGTGGCAACCCTGATACAGAATACGCAAAGTATAACACCAGCCTTAATCCTCAGACGACATTGTCTCTCTTGTGGGGAAACCTGGATGCATAGGTAATAGCACAGGATCGTTCAAATCGGCGAATTAACTGTGACCAGAAGTGGGATAGATAAAAAGCTGTATAAGCTTAGCTTAGCTTAGCTGTAAATAAATAGCTCTATAAGCTTATTGTGTATTAGTTAAACATATTTTTATTACGCTCACTAGCCCATAATTTTTTTTTAAATGTTGATTCATTTGTATTTCTCCCGTCTTTCCTAAAATGTAAATTGAAACATTCTTATAATGGCCTCAATTCACGCCGTCCAGTTACTAATTCTAATTCTTAGTAGCGCTGTCACTTTCTTAACTTTGACATAAGAACAGGATAGCAAACAAATACGTGATATTTTTTCAATCTTAGCTCTCCATTAGAACAGTATCATTGACCTGATTCAAACTCTCCCGAGAAATTGCCTGCACATGGATCCAGACCGAGGCTTTCCCAACAGGTCACTCACTCATACTCTTATACCGGGTGTAAGGGACAGTGTCCCGATTGAAAGAGCTTAGTTGTTCAGTCAAACAAATTGAAAAGCAAATCACAGGAGATGAAAAAAAAAATACTTAGATGACCACCTCAATAATGCAATTTTTATGGTGAACCCAATTTCGGAAATATAAATAGAAATTCATCCACAGACAGGATTTGACCTTGGGACCTCCTTACGATCTAACAGACTGTTTTTTCTTCATTATTTTGATGATAAAATAGCACTGTGAGTGAAAAAAACACAGAAAATTATGTTCCCATTTACTGAAAGAAAAAAAAACTTTGTGAAAGTTTTTCAGTATCATTAACTGAGCAACCCCTTCCAGGTTGTAGGACACGGTCCGTTACACCCGGTATACCTCACACACTCGCGCCCACACTCACACAACCACGAATTTCAAACCCGTTAATTAAACGCTGAGCCATTAGAGAATCTCTTCATAATATAAGGACGTGTCGCGGAATCCATCGATCAGATTAGAGGGCGAGCGGCGAGCCCAGACGCACACAAATTAATTGGCCCCAAAGCCTTTTGATCTCCACCGACGCGTGATTGACTCAGTCTACCCTGTTCAAGTAGACAAGTGTTGATAAAGATATTGGTAGCGATTTGGTAAAAACACGACTTAATCTCAATTTGTCAAGTGGAAGGTACGCGCATTTGAGGTAGAGCAGCCATGTCACAGGCCATTTTGGCAACTTGATAACTGTGACTGACAAACGGGCTGGCCGCGTTGGGTTCCACATGCTGAACTCCAAACTTCAATTTGAAGATGGCACCCCATGATGATGACGATGGGCTGGCCACTAACCTGGAAAAAGCCTAATCCAAGGATTGGGGATTGGATTCCCTTTTGGGTCCCGGAGGACAGATGGCAGTCTGTGTAAAAACTTGTATCCTCGTTCAATCCCCTAGATTAGGTTGCCGACCCCGTGAAATAGATACTGGAAAAAGGCTAGAGAGATGATGATGAAATGAAGTATTCTCGAGTAAACTTCTACTCATAGCTTCTACTTGTTAAGTTGTATTGTCAGATAACAGCTCTGCACCGCCGGCGCATGCCATCATCCATATTTATGACGTCAGAACTCGATAGCTAGCGAGCGACACCGTCTATTTTCATTAAGGGTTCCAACGATTCAGCGAATACAGCGCTCGTTACAGCGGCTGTACGAATCAATCTACGTCAAAGAAACAAAGGGTTGAATACCAGAGACCTGTTTGTACATAGGTATAGATATCTGTGTGGATACCGACATCCAACTTGGTAATGACGGTGGACTGATGGAGTGACGTTGGATATTTTTTGGTTGTAATTAAAAGTCAACACTAATGACTTTTTACACGTATGGCTGAAAGTTTAGGTCGAAAGTTTTTGTCGGGATATTCATTATTTTATTATCTTATCAAAATAAGAAGAGCCACCACGAAAGCGACGTTAGTACGAAGGAGGAATTAAATTGCCTTTGTATCAGTAATGTCAAGTCGTATCAAGAAGTTAAATCGTTGGCAGCAGACAGAGAAAGTTGGCGATTACTCCACCGACAAGTGCCTACCTACCAGTCACTTAAAAATAAGAAAATCAGTTATGCGCTAAGAAAAGTTGACTCTACCTACATCCCACATGCATGACAAAAGAAATTTGAGAATCTTTGCAATGTCATCGTGATAAAGAAAGACAGCAATCAGTGGTTCTCACTTGGCAAATATTCAGCATTTTTATCTTTGTCCCAGGACCTGGATATCTACGACGCGATAGTGGACGTGCGGTGCTACGAGCTGACGGCCCTGTTCCTGTGCTCGCTGTTCGTGCCTAAATGCGGCCCCTTGGGTCACATGGTCCGGCCCTGTAAGAGCCTATGTCAAGGTAAGCTACGATTTTTTTATTCATTTAAGAAATATTATGTTCTAGCGATCCCCGGGCAACAATGTAGGTATCAGTATATTCGCGTGCCCGGTTTGGTCGCGTTCGTCTCATGCAAAAGAAGTGAATACGGCGCTTAATGAGCCATGCCGGATAATTACAGGTACTCGTACTACCACCTCTATCTACTAGCCGGTATCGCACCACCAAGTGTTCGCCGCGAATTAGCATCATCAATCGAGAGACAGAAACAGATGGTTGACAGCAGACACCCCTTCTTCAATCACCATCCTCCCCCTGTTCGGCTAAAAGCCGGCAGAGTTTTGTAGCCTACAGTCAACCTTTGCAATCTGACAAAGATGCAGCTGGTGCTAGGCTCGAACGGTGGGTAGATAAGTTCCCAACTACGGAAACCCAAACATCCCCCTCCGACACTTTACCTCCACGACATCAACTTCCGTGGGCTACCTGGGAATACCTTAATAGGCTACGAGCAGGGGTTGGAAGGTGCGGCGTCAACAAAAAGAGATAGGGTTAGGTATTCTGGCGATTATAAGTGTGGTTGCGGAGCTACTCAAACTATGGACCACTTGTTGTTATGTCCCGACATCCCCATTACCTGCACCGCAGAAGACCTATTCGAGGCTAACATACGGGCAGTGAGCGTCGCCAACTATTGGAGGTCGACCGTGTGCCTTTTGCCATTGATACGAAAAGAAGAAGTAGTAGGAATTATTACAATACGATTTCTTATGTATTGTGGTTGAGTGTTTAGTCTTGAAATAAAATAAATTTTCTTTATTTCATTGTGTTTATTATAAAAATATAAATATTTTTCAGTGATAAGTAACTATTTTTGGTTTTTTAGAATGACAAATATTGAGGTTACTTATAAATTTAAACAAAGTTGAAAGATATACCAAGATATTACCAGTCTCAGGAAAAACAAAAAAATCTAAGTCTAATACACATTGGCAAAATCTTGTGATTGCTGATTACCTGAAGCTATTTCGGTATTTTATATTTATTTTATTTTATTTTATTTTATTTTATTTTAACGCTATTATAACATACCAAAATACATCGAGCATTTACGAAATATCGCGTCAAGTTTTGGTTTTGTGATTGGGTTTTCGCATATATCTGAACTAGAAAGGCTTTTTTCACAAATAAAAGGGCCGGTGCTGTCACACGGTTCGTCTAGATAAGATAACTCTTTCTTGTCGATCTTCCCACAGAAGTTGTTCCCCGTTTTGTTGGTTGAAGGTCGACCAGGAAGCCACTTATTATAATTGTTGTCAAACAGTAGTCCTCCTGGAAAATAATACAAAATAAGTTCTTATTTGAAAAATTCTATTATGTAACAAGGATTGACAAGAGTTTTTACCTTGCTAGTCATTCATGACTTTAAGTATCCGTAATTTACACTGTACCTACTCGTAGTGCTATCCGTAACATAAAATGCAGTGCAAAGTAAATGAAACACCAGTCGTTCCCAAAACTTTATGGTACAAACCTACAAGTGTCTATCTGAAGTCAATTCATCTGACGATAATCCATATTCACGGTATCTTGATGGTATTGCTACAAGAATCCCGACTTTCCTCTGATCAGTGCTATTATTTAAACATTTATTTATTAGTACCTACAATGTACAGTGACAGGATATACCTAAAATACCATACAAGGAACGAGACATAAAACAAATTAAGAACGTAACAATTAATAAAAAGTCTTACTTAAAAAACATACATATGCATACAATGTAACATAAACATGATATAATGTACTATGATCATGACATGACAGATAGAAAATAATAATGTATTTTGATTGGTACCTCGCAAATTAATCCAAGTTTCTCCTGAATTCGTGCTCCAGATACCAACAAACGCATTCCTAGCGGCATCTTTACTGACTGTATCATTTGCGTGTTCATTGTAGAAATCATCCCAATCATCAACGATGAGTTTCTTCAAAGGTTTAAGATCACCTTGTTTGCTGATAATGGTGAGAAATGCTCCTTCGGCAACGCATATCCTGAGAGCATCACACCAGGTCGCGAAGGTTGGGTGGAACTTGTAGCAACGGTCTTCATCTGCTCTCTTGTACTCTACAAACAAAAGTTTATTCTCATATGTTAAAGAAAGTTAGGTCTGAAATGGTTGTTTCTCAAAACATTAAGGTTGAATGCAGAAAGATTCATCTAGTTTTGTTTGTATTAGACTTAGCACAGAACTTTTCTCCACTACAATGACGCTAGAATTTCCGGTTTGATCATGGCCACAACCCTCGTCATAATTATGATCACTGCGCTGCTAAGCAAGGCGATTGCTGGGTGCCCTTTAATTTCGTTTGCAGCCATGATGTTCCTGCGGTGGGGGATGGACGGATATCAAAGCAACATACAAGAAATTTCTTACCTGGATCAACAGTGCCACATTCAGTTACTTTTACCAGTTCTGGAGATTTCTTATAGCAAATGAAGGGATAAAAATCTGATTTGGAACCAGTTTTATACAATTCAGTGGGAAGCAAGATTTCGCTTAAACTGTCATATTGAACTGTTGAAAAAAAAAATTAAGTCACATTTGTTATATAAAATATTTGAATACATATGACATGTTATTAAAAATTTATATGATCATTTAACTGCAACATCATCTTGGCAAAATTTTTAGCAAAATAAAGAACATAAACACATATATTTTTGCACATAAATTCAAAGGGAATGTGTCAGGCCCATGGTTACGCCGGCTAACGAACAGAACAGACCTTTTCATGTTTATATTGAACAAGAACGTTTGGGAACTGTAGCTGAAAGCCAACACTTTTCTTTTTTTACAAAGGTTATGAGAACATACCACTTGCGTTAGTTTCATTGTTCGCTTGACCCAAAACCCGCCGCCCTGTATGGATTCCCTCCAGACCTTCTCGTTGAATGATCGCCAAAACTGCTTCCTTGAGACTCTTACTATTGGGTGCAACAAGCTCTGCACCTAGAACGCAATAACAAATATTGAAAATATTGCCGTTTCATGAAGCATAAGGTTAATCAAGTGCTTCAAAGTTAGCATTTGGACCATTATTAATTAAAAAAAAATACAATTTTCTTGCTGTACGTGGTGAATATGATCAAATGGATGATATCATTGTAGATTCATATTTATATCGACCTTTATATAATAAACAAAAAATGTACCTTCTCTGAAACATGTAGCATTGGCATCAGTCCAATTCATCATGTAATGCAATTTGAACCAGCCATCACCACTTGCATTGAAAACGTAGTCACAACGAAAGGACCCAAGGGAGCCTCCTTTGAAAAATAAATAATTGTTAACACTAATAACAACAGTCCTGAAACGCGGTATCAAAGTTTTCACGGCGATCTGCATATATTCCAAACTTGTCCACTAGGAACTCGGTCCTCGGTCCCCTGGCTACCCTTTTCCCATCCGTCATCACTCGGCCAACTGGTCTCTAATTATATTGTCATAAATTTATCAATATAGGAATAGGAACAGAATAAGCATTCGATCCAATAATAACTGAAGAGAGTCTTACTATAAATATCTGCAATCAGTGTAAAAGATGTTTTGGAAATTTGTTATTTTGTATTGTATACTTGTTGTATAATTTCTATATTCACGTTTTAAAGTAAGTAGTTTACCTTCTTTCACATTTACAGTGGTTATTTTCGGCTTAGCCCAAGAGGGCTTAGTGGTCCTTGGCGCGCCGCTAATCCATTTAGTCATATTTTTTCTTCTTGGTGTAGTGTACTGCTTAAAGTCTTCTATTTTATGACATGAGCAGCGGCAATCTTTGTCAGTACGCCCTTCGTCAAAGCCTGTGTCTAAACATTTTCTGGTACAAATGTATTGCTTCGCATAATCCTTGCATACGCTCAACTTGTGGATGCCATAACGCAAAATTGCTGAAATCAGATTTGATTCAAAACGACTCCAAAAAATATAGAATTGTCTCTATTCACCTAAATACCTTTGCCATCTGTGGTTGTAGTTTCCTCTTCTTGTTTTTCCGTCGCTGTGTACATCTTGAAATTTTTCTCTTTATAACATGTGCAGCGGCAGTTTCTATCAGTACGACCTTCATCAAAGCCTGTTTCTGAACATTTCCTGCTACAAATGTATTGTTTCTCGTAGTTTTTACATAGATTTAGATGGTGACTGCCGTAACGCAAAATGTCTGAAATCAAAATAAAATTAATTTGAGAGTGCAAATTGAAGATGATCAAGAAGCTAATAATCATAAAAAATCGATTTATTTTCATATCAAATCATGAGAGTTTTTTTTTTGTGTGTTATTTTTTCATAGTCAATGTCCTAGTACCAATTTTACTATAGCCTGTATATTTTCTTAATGATATAAAAGATTACCTTTCGATTTAATTTTGGAATCAATTTCTTCGTCAATATCTTCTGCCGCAACTACAATAAAAGATAATTTTTTGTATATGTTACGGCTAATACCCGAAGTGCGGCTACACCTAGTTTTAGCCGGTTAGAACTAGGTGTAGCCACTTACTCTTGGCTAAACCTAGTATTAGCCGATTGTTTTCGGGTAAAACTAGGTCTAGCCTTCATCATGCCGGCTACAACTAGGTCCAGCCATTCCCTGTTGGCTAAAACTAGGTCTATCCGATATCATTCCGGCTAGAACTAGGTCCAGCCATTCCCTGTCGGCTAGAACTAGGTCCAGACAATCCCTGTTGGATAAAACTTAGATGCGTGTCCCGCCAAGCCTTCCGCCCCGCGTCACACTCATGACTCACAGCATCTGCAGCAGCGGCGCGGGGTGGAGGGCATAGCGAGGCACGCGCCTCTGCAGGTTGTGAGCGCCAGGTGCTGCTGATCTACTGCAGGTCTACTAGCGAGTGTGACTCACAGCCTCTGAAGCAGCAGCGCGTGTCTTAGTTTTATCTAACAGGAATTAGCTGTACATAGTTGTAGCCGGCATGCTATCGGCAGAGCTTTTTTAGATAATAAAAAAAACTCTCTACGTTTCTTTCTGGCGCTCACAACCTGCAGAGGTGCGTGCCCCGCTATGCCCTCCACCCGCGCCGCTGCTGCAGATGCTGTGAGTCTTGAGTGTGACGCGGGGCGGAAGGCTTGGCGGGACACGCATCTAAGTTTTATCCAACAGGGATTGTCTGGACCTAGTTCTAGCCGGAATGATATCGGATAGACCTAGTTTTAGCCAACAGGGAATGGCTGGACCTAGTTGTAGCCGGCATGATGAAGGCTAGACCTAGTTTTACCCGAAAACAATCGGCTAATACTAGGTTTAGCCAAGAGTAAGTGGCTACACCTAGTTCTAACCGGCTAAAACTAGGTGTAGCCGCACTTCGGGTATTAGCCGTAACATATGTATAATTATAAGTTTTAGACTCGATTGTTATATAAAAAACAAACGTGTTTTAAACTCTTACTGCTGTGTGACCGCCTAGATGAATTTGCTGGCATTATATTAGATTCATGTTTAGGAGAGACATCTAAAACTGACGTTTCTTCAATAACCAGTGTTGATTCTTTTATGGGAATATGTGTTACTGCTGATTTGGTTACTTCTTCACCTTCAGATACATTTGCATCATGTGACATTTCAGGTATTTTATGGTATTCTTCTTCTATTGCTGTAAATTTAGAGTTAAATAGTAGGCGGTCGATGTTCAACGTCACTAAAGTTTCACATTATTCGTTAAGAATGAAAGTAAGAAATAAATATTACAGTTTTACCTTTTGTGGACACTTTCTGCCCATTTATAATCCAAAAATTATGAATGACAATAGCAATACATAAAATCCTTTGGTAGTTTCTCATGGTTTCCATAAAACTATCACGAATTTATTTTATACTAAATAAAAATTTTATTGATAGTAAAAACGGCATTTTATTACTGATATTGAAACTCGAACTAACTATCACATTCCGTTGTTTGAAAAGTGCTAGCATTCGTTTTTGAAGCACCATTTTAACAAAAATATGAGAAATAAGAAATCAATTATTCAACCACGGACAGGATTTGAACCTGCGACCTTTGAATACTGTCTAAATGCCCTAGAAATAAATTATAATAAAATTATTTAACTTTTTTATAATATAAAATAGCACAGTGAGTGCAAAAAACACAAAAAAAAACTTATTTGACGAATCCTTTCTTTTTTTTGTTTCCATGTTTTAATTTGATTACAACAAAATATGCACTTCCTATGTTCCTACATGCATATCATCTAGTTAAAATTTCTTCGATTGTCACTCACTCATCTAATCGTCATCACCTTGACATTCGACCTCGGCGTGGTTGGGATCCAGTAATTTGACATGAAGAGCCCGATAAATAAATCGAGGTATTTCTCTAAAGTGTCTAAGAGGCCGCACGGTAAGGGGCTTTCTGTATGATGTATGACAGTAATACTTGCCCGCCTTACCTCCGCTCCAGTCTACACATTTATTTAGTTGCTGTCGTCTGGCATTTATAATATTTTATTAAAGTTGGAGCTTCATAGCCCTATTGTGGTTTCGCAGTGTTTTGTTTTGTAAAACTTTTACGTGCATAAAAAATTGTGGTTAGGTACTTTTGAAGGGATTAAACTGTGAAAATGGGTTCTTTTATGAAATTAATACACTCTACAAATAAAAAAAAATCTATATAGATCTGTTTTTATTTTGTTTGATTGTGCGTCCATAATAATGTTATTGGAATTGATTTCCTCGTATGAAAAATTTGCTCCCGCAAAACTCATTTTCCAGTTATTAATTACTTTTCATTTTGGAATATTTATGTATGAATGTATTTGTTATAATAAAATAAAGGTAATAAATGTACCTAATAAATTAGCCTGATGATATGTTATTAGTTAGAGGACGATCATTACAAATTTGTAATAAAAACTGGAAAACCCTCATCCGTTTCGAGCGGCCTTCCTCTTTACTGACTTAGGTACGACATAATCTTTATTTCTCTATACAGAAACGATGCGTCGTTGCGGCTTTTTCCTGGAAGTGTTCGGTCTGTCGATGCCGGACTACCTGCAGTGTGACATGTTCCCCGAGTCAGCGGACACCGACGTATGCCTCGGCAACAGAGAAGTGAAGGAGGCGCGCTTCCGAGCCTCCAAACCCAGTGAGTGATCTTATGAGAGACATGAGTATTTAGGAGTTAAATTTCGATGCCAGTTGGCCGAGTGGTGATGGATGGGTAATGGATAACTACCCGCCTAGTCGGGTAAACACCAGTTGTGACCAGGGCGGGGACCCAAGTCCAACCGGACATGTTTGAAACCTGTACACCTGCAGATCGTTGAGAAAATTTCAACATCGCGTTTCAGAACTTGTGTTTCTTGATGTGGCGCCATCTATCGGCTGCAAGTTCATCTCCTCATGAGAGCTCCGAGAAATTAGATTACGAAATATTAATAGGGCTAGTATCTATCGCACGTTTTTCTTTCGCTCCCAGTCTAGCATGAACGTTGTAACTTTTGCCATAAGTCCAACACCCTAGGTCAAGTTGAGCTGATCAACTAGCTCGAACAGCTTGAACTCCGAAGTAACAGGTCGCTGCGGGCTTCAGCACAAACGTTACGACACACTATCCCTTGGCCTGACGCCAACGCCATTTTCAAACCGATTCAAGGTCACGACTGGAATATTGAACTCCACTTTGCGAGTTGCAGATGGTGAGATTTTATAGAGACGATTATAGGTATATGATTCATGTTATATTTTGGGAATGTTTTATATTTTTTAACGATATTTTTTTAAAGGGTGTTTGTTATTTGTTTATGTCTATGTCTAATAATTTCAGGTTTGGATCAAGTTTAATAAAATGAACGAGAGTAATTAAATAATCCCAAATAAAACTTATTTATTGCGTATTTCTAAATACGATTTAATTTTAGTTAGGTCATGCCATTAAGCTCCCTACGTCGTTGATTTAGTTTAGATTCTTGTCTATGAGTCAAGCATAATCATTTAAATCCGTGATCATACTATAGACAAACAAAAAAACCCAACTCTATAATTTTCTGCATACAGTGTGCCCAAACGGTTTCCAATGCGACGAGAAGCGCTGCATCCCCCAAGACTGGCGGTGCGACGGCCACTTGGACTGCGCCGACCGGTCGGACGAGCTGAACTGCCGCGTCTGCCAGAACGCGGGAGACGTCCACTGTGGAAACAAGCAGTGCATCTCGCAGGTCAACATCTGCAACGGCAAGAATGACTGCATCTGGGGGCAGGATGAGAGGAATTGCTGTAAGTTTTTCGGACTTTCAGTCTGCGCGAACAAGAATGACGAGTGTTAGCAGTCACGCCAGCAAATACCAAAAATGTATTCACAATCACGGAGTCCCTTGCGTTTTGCCATAACTTCTGTATCAGTTGTGGCAATAAACGAATTCTTCTTCTACTTTTCTACTTTCCCGTACAGTGAGGCTGAGTGAAGTGAACGGCGACGTGGGTCGCGGCGAGCTGCAGGTCTACCGAGCCGCCAACCAGTCCTGGTTCCCGGCCTGTATCAACTCCTTGGACGACAGCACGGCCACAGAGCTCTGCACTATGCTGGGATACTCGTAAGTTTTTGTTTACCACTGACAGTTACAGTTGAAGCTGAAGGCACCAGAGCACGCGACAGATTACTAATGAGGTGAACAGATCAAATTAAAGCTGCAACCAACAGCAGTGTTCACGAGTGCACTGTAAGTACAGCTGTAAGAGAAGAATGGCGTCGCGTTATTAAGCGGGCCACCCAACATGATGACAATGCTTCATGACGACCACGACCACTCTGTCAAGATTGCAACGACTAAGAAGAAGTTACAGTTGCCGGCAAACATCTCGTGCCATTTTTAGTCATTACTAACAAACGAATTTTAGAACATAAGAGAAAAGTTTTTTCTCCTACTAAGTACGCCATTAGATGCTCAATATGTTTGCCGGGATATGTATATGTTGTGAGTACTTACATTAAACAAAGAAGGTCACATAAATATTTTTTCAGCAGTCTATGTAGATGATATCATATCTTGCGTAACTTTTTAACTAACTAAATTAATTTCTCCCCCACAGGAGGTATATAAAAGAAGCCGTACCATCCGGCGGTGGTCACAGAGGGGATCGAACCTTGCAACTCTTCGAGAAACTGACAGCATCAGCTCGATATTCGTCGGACAGGTGGGCATTGACTCTTTAGTTAGGTTTAGTCCTTTATTTAGGGACATACTACATACATATAGCCACATCTTTATCTCTTGCGGGGTAGGCAGGGCTTAATTGTGTTGTGTTTTTGCCACTTCTAACAAACAACGGCAATATGAGATAAGTAGTAATGTGTGTGTGCTCCATATGTGTTTCTCATGTGTCAGGTTGTTAGCCCATAGTTTAAATCCCTAACCCTCGTTGCCCTCAATGATTCCTACAGTATATAGAATAAAGAAACAATTAGAGCATTGTATGTTTTTCTACAGTTCAGTCTAGTCTAACATAGAAATATAAATGTACGTATTTGTTGACATCTACTTTTCCCCTCAGATGGTCGAACAGAAGTGTGGTCAGCGGACGGGGCGCGCGGGCGCGTCACGGCGCTGAGAAATCTTACCTCGACTTCAAGAGGAAGGAGGAAGGTGGTCTTCTTGAAGAGCTGCACAATTGCAGGCGCGACTCGGCTCGCGTGCATCTCGTCTGTCACAACTATGGTGAGCACATTAGCTTTATTCACTTGAGTAGTATTTTCTCTACTTCAAGAGGAAGAAGTAAGGCGGTCATCTAGAGGAGAGCTGCACAACTGTAGGCGCGACTCGATTCTCGTAAACCTCGTCTGTCACAACTATAGTGAGGCTACTCTGAGTTAGGGAAATTAGTCGTCTACTTGGTGGATCCATTAGTCCATTGGACTGGTCAACTTCACACAAACTTACAATTTATTCCAAGGTCCGAACGCTTAACATTGTTAACCATGGATGACCAATTTTTTATTTGACGAAAATATTTTACTCTCTGGGAATTAAGAAGAGCTTTAGTGTTTTCCACAATATTAGTAATAGCAGTCGTGTTAGTGAAGCATTTTCGCAAAAATGTGCAATATTGTCCATTTTCCGGCTACGTAGCCGGTAAGGTATTAAAATTTTTCGCCCAGTGAATACATTTACAAGACGGTACTGTGGACGTATATTAGGTATACGAAAACACTCTAGCTCATGTTATTTCTTTAAGAAATTGATCCAAACATTTCTGTGGGACGTTCTATGTAGGTAGGCCGATTATTTTTCTTTTTTTATTTTGCAATTAAACAGACTTAATTGTACTTATATCCGATTAACATACTTAGGATTGTGAGGACCTCCTATAGAATGGACAGGCATCTGAACTGAGATCTTCCGCTTGGCAAAAATAATCTATTTTTCTCTACATTTCAATATGACTGTGTATTTTTGTTATCTGTGTCTGTTTCTACAAGTGTGTCTAAAATATAATTTAATTTAAATATCAAGTAAAAGAAAAAGAAACGTAATAACAAGAGTGGGTGCCATTTATAATCCAATTCCTCCAAAGAAAGAGGCCTGGGTGGCAGTTATGACGCGACCAATTTAAATTTAACGCGTTCTCCACGGTGAGTTATAGGACCTGCAATTTTGCCGGTTTATAGACACATTTCTTTTAATTGGATCTTTGGAATGAACCATTATGACGGTAATAGTGTACTTACTTACGAAGCATTTCACATTCTATACATACATACGCAAGTTGTATAAATCATTTATTTATTAAATTACCTTCTGCAGATTATTGTACCTAACCTATCGCGATAAGTTGAAAGATCAGGGTTGTGAAAAGTAGGCACAGTGTTTGACTGTTTATGAAGGATCTTAATTCATAATTTATTATTTTTAATTTATTTAATTTATTAGTAACTATGTGATAATCATTAATAAACAAACATGAGTTTAAACCGTTCACGGGTTATGCTATAAATACGATACGTTTAAAACTCGTATTAAAATCATGAGAACTCACGAACTAACGTTGAAAATCAAAAACTTGTGCAACACACTGTTGGACAGCGAATCTTTTTGTTACGTCGCCATTTCAGCTGGTCTGAATTTCTGAACGGAAACTGTTCCAGCCCTCGCGGAACATGGCGGCGCGGCGGGTTGGGCGGGCGCTGTCACGAATATCACGGAGAAGGAAGAATATCACGAGAATATCATTTGAAAGGCGGGAAAAGCTATATAGTCCTGCCTGCCAGTTACACTGCTAGTTGGATTTCTGTGGCAATTTCAGGTTATTAAACCGGATCGTTAGGAGACAGTGCTGTCGATTCTCGCGACATCATTTTAAAACTAATAAGATAGCGCTGTCACTTTCTTAACTTTGATAGTTTAGGAGCAAGATAGCAAATAAACACATGTTTTTGATATTTATAAATAAATGTAAGATTGCTTATTTGACGTAAAATAAGAAAGCATGCTATGCATTGGTTATGCTATTCTAACCTAGCAGCAATTAAAAATGTTGTAGAAAAATACACATATGCACAGTGTAATAAAACCAAATATAGAACTTCTCGAGCTGATAACAAAGTACATGAAGTGATTTATATTCTTTATATCCATCTGGGCAACAAGCCTGTCGATCCTGGCGGTCTGACCGTCACAAATCTCAAGCACAATAATTGATGTTGTGAGATAAATCAGGCGGATGTCGGTCCGTCTATCTTCGCGGGTTTCGGCGTAGGGCAGGAAAAAAAACATCACAATACGGATAATACCAAGTTGATACATTTTAGATTCAGTTTTGTACAGGTTTTAATTTAAAATGTTGACTTTCTTTTCCATTTAGGCATTACGTAAAGCCTTTATCAGTTTTGAAACATTTCTACTTATTTTCTTCTAAATTGAAACTAGGTACCTACAAAACATTTCCTACCTATCTTCTTCTATATGAAATTAAATACCTTCTTATTATTTCTTGTAACTGATGATGAATAGAACCGTAAAATATTCTCATAATCGACCACAAACTGTTTATTTGTGATTTTTCCTTTCCGCGAAATCGTCTTACGAATTTAAAGGCATACCGCGACGCGACGCGACTGTAGGCACGATAAAAGTTATCATTTGTTACCCTGTTGGAGTATTTAAAGCGCTTGTTGAGACTATTTCAAAACCAAAAGCCCCTTAAATGATCATTCGAACTTATAGGAGTTGCTCGGGTTGTTGCTCTGCTCGCTCAGTCAACGAAACTAAACAAAGTTGACAATAAAATTCTTTTAGGGAAGGAAAAAATATTTTAGTTTCCCCATACCTATACAACGACCACCGCGAAATCATATTTTTTTTAAAACCTGAAAGTTTTTTTTTAAAGTTGTTTAGTTTTGTTGACTGTGGTGCAGCCCCTATATAAGTTTGTTCAAGAAATTACAGTAAGGCTAGCGAAATTTGGAACTGAGTTTTGACTTGCCGTCTATTCGAAAGAAGAGTTATGATTTCCGAACCCGGTATTGCCGGGGCATCACTATTTACCTCCTTTATTATTAAATAGAATTTAAACGAATTAAATTAAATACTTCCATGCTGGACTGGGAGTGATAGAAAAAACCAGCTGCATTTCCTCCCGGGCATGCTGTAAAAACCAGCCAAGGGATTCGAGGGTTTTCGGTGTATTGCAATTTAGGCGATGGACTGAAAACCTGTCACTATAGCGATACACGGTTGTTTACACTCTGCCTACCCCAATCGGGATAAAGGCGTGAATTATATGAATGTATGTATGTATTATTAAATCGACAACAATAATCATATTTAACATTTAACTCTCAACGCCCGGTAACTCGTTCAATTTTAATAATTCGAAAATCGTTTTACAATAATAGTATATTAGGCAACGAGGGAATAAAGCAGTGTCTAACGTCACGGGCAGCATATTGAATCCTGAGCGGAATGAAGGATTCTAGGATTAATTCCCGAGCGCAGCGAGGGAATTAAATCTTTAATTCCTGAGCGAAGCGAGGGAATTATGACAAGAATCCTGAATGTAGCGAGGGATTCAAGTCTGCCCAAGGCGAAGACACATTTATTCCCGAGGAGCATACTATATTTTACACACCTACTGCACAGATTACTTAGACGGTGGCAGGCGTCTGTAAGATAATAAAGCTCAGAAATATACCTAATCATGTAATATTGATACATAAATAAATATTGAAAACATACCAGAAGCAACAGATCCGAAAGTCAATTCACACTCACTGAACTTCACTTCACGTTCACAATCCACTACCTACGTATTTTTCCAAAAAAACGAATTGATCGTATTTAACATATTCAACATAAATAACAAAATACGATAAAATACTAGTCACAATGTCTTCTGGAGTCAAAATATTAATTTCACTCGACAATTTACGAAATGGAAGTAATAATCAATGAGAGAAAAACTTTTGCAAAATCAAACCGCGTTTTCTTTTTTTTAGTTTCTTTTTTTTATACAAAGCAAAGAGCACATACAGATAACTAGTCATACAGCCTTTTTACACTCGCCGGGAGGCGCAGAAGGCGAGTGTGGCAACAGTTTTAATACACACACAGCCATATTTTTTTTTTCTGAAAATTATTTTCTTAGTAGTTCACATGACATTCCAAATTCAAATCACATAATAACCCTTGGGCTATTAAGGATTTCCATACAACTTTAAATCCCTTGGGATTATTTTCTTGCTTTAAACGCAAGTTCCTTGATACATTATGTTGATATAATAATGCAGAGGTGTGTAATAGTACATTACGATACAAGTGCGGTGCGTTGATAGTTACAGCCGAGGCGATATTGCTAGCCCGAGCCGTAGGCGAGGGCTACAAGAAAGCAGAGGCTGTAATTATCAAACCGCACGTATGTCGTACGACGTTTTATAACATATTTGCGAGGAAATAGCTAAAAAATTAAAACAATACAGCGAAAAGAAAAAAAGCGAGGAATAATTTTTACTCGTTCACAAATTAGCAATGCGCGCGCATCCACAGGGGTACGTTCAGTCGACCCAGTTCGATATTTATACCGATCGAATCTTATACTAGTGGGACGCACTGAACGTGCACCTTAGCTGCTGTCAGATAAAACCTCACTTCCGGTGCGCCTCTGAACGGGCCGAATAAAAATTAACCTAGTAAGTAAATTTCGTCTGGCAGGTGTCTCTGAATGGGCAATATAATTTTTAACCAAGTTAAATTTCGATCGATCGAGCGTTTCTGAACGTACCCCAGATTACCTAGTATATATCGCGCAGCGCTTTTTTTTTAAGGCAAAGCACAAAAAACCAGCCAGTATTACTGATAAACTAAATTAATATTTTTTAAATTTTGTTACAGATAAATGGTTGTAATTTATTGTAAAAATTAATTAAATCAAAGAATTAAATGTTTATTTTATTATACTTTATCTCCCAAAGTTAATTTTATTTATAAAATGTTGACCACTTTTCTGCCTTAAAAACTCTTTGCTAAGATTTAAAAAAGTACCGTTCGATAAACCGTGCGTTTTACCTAATTAAAAAAAAAACTCGTGTGTTTTACAGCACTCGTGCATTTTACATTACGATTACGCTCAAGTACGTAATAAGATACAATACAATATTGAAATTGGTGTAGTAAGAGACCCTTTACGAGCAAATGTGTTATAAAATAATTAAGTGTTGTCGCTACGCTTTCAACCAGTATTTCAATCTGTGAGCGAATAACGATCTTATTGTGGTATCCGAGAGTCGAAATTCGTTTGTAAAGAGCTATTGTAAGTCTGTTGTATTAATTTTGTGTCCCATCGCTCATACTGAGTGTTTCAGGGCTTGTCTTTCGAGAGACACTTCGTAAGCCTTCGTCAACTGAGAAATAAATCTGTAGTGCCTGCCTCAATCTTGTCTCAAGGTTATGAAATAATTATTGTTTTATACCGGGTGTAAATAAAAGACTGCTTCCCGCAAACTGATAAGGATTTCATTGTGCAGTCAATTAAATTGAACAACAGGTTTTTTTAGGATGTGAAAAAAATTGTCATCATAAGATAAAATCGAACAAATAAGCAACTTGTTCCGCGTATATTGAACAAGCAAGCTTTATGAAATTATAGAAACGAACCTTTTTACTTGTATGACTTCTTATTGACTACCGAAGTCTTTGTTTTTTTATACTCTTCATAAAAACCACGTTGGAATGATGACAATGAAACTCAGAGGCGATCGCCCGTAACCCGCCGATAAGGGTATTCCGACTCAAGATTGGTATACCAGTGTTTTTTTAGGGTTCCATACCCAAAGGGTAGAAAACGGGATCCTATTACTTAAGACTCCACTGTCTATCTCCCTGTCTGTCACCACCTGTATCTCATGAACCATAATAGGTAGACAGTATGGAAACTTTCACAAAATGTGCTTTAACTGTTGCCGCTGCACAAAAAATAAACAAAATAAATATAAATTATGAAATTAAGAGGGGCTCCCATACACAAAAACGTACTTTTTTCACAGAGGCTGGCTATACTTTCTTTGAATAAATGTATGTATTTCTATTATATTCTATCTAGATTTTCATAGATCTTTTGTATTCTTTAACAGCAAGGAATAAAATAAAAAGTAATGGTTTTCCATACAAAATTTTCTTCTTGTCTTAGTGGGCATAATGATCATAGATTAGTACGGAAACTACGGAACCCTTGGTGCGCGTGTCCGCCCGCACTTGGCCAGTTTTATTCTTTTATGATTATCAAACGAGACCGTACCAACCGTACTGTCTTCTGAACATGCAATGAATTTAGACTTATTTGGATGCATAGGTACCCGTAGGTACCTAGTTGCAATTCCACCATAGCGGAGCGCTTTAATTCATCATTAACTAGCTTCACCTGCGGCTAATTGAGTTTTCTCGTAGGATTACATTTTCCTGTGTGGTTTTCAAATATTACTGATGAATCATTTAGATAAACTGTGTTTGAAAGGAAATAAGTAGCACTCTTCTAGTTTTCTCAATAAGCTTTAGTGACAGTCATAAAATATTTCTTCCCAAGTAGCAATAGCAACTAGTCGATGAATACGATATTGCTTCGTGAGAGAACACAATACTCAAATACTTACAATACGTTTGTCCCGTGGAGAATACAACCTTCAATCTGGTACAAGGCAATCTTGTATTGTACTATATTGCAATCTCAGGCCATCTCAGGCGTCTTGAAAAGTTTATTGCTAATGTTGCTTGTTATAGAAAAATGTAGAAAATGGCGTCGGCCGGTATTGAATATACAGCATGTTAAAGAATTAATGGGGCTTTCTAAGAAGTTTTATCTATTTTCTACTGCATTTGCAAGTCTAGCGGTTTGATAATTGAGTTCTTGGTATAAAGTTTAAAGTACTTAGTAGGTACGATCCCCACGGCTTTATTATAAACACAGTCTTCTCAACTGATTTTTTGGAGACAGCGGCCAATATGCCAGAGATCAACCTATCTGCGCCCAAGTGTTTGCGCAATACACAAGTGCACTCTCTTTCCTTCAATCTCGATGGGATGACTGACACGACGAAATATAAATGACAATCGAATCCTAATACTTAATTCATCGAATTCATCTACTTTATTATTTTTTGTTGTTGTTATTGTACCGAAATTACCTCTTATTCATAAATCGCCGTGATGAAAAGGTTGATAGAGCCCGAATACCTATATCAACATAACTTTTTTGGCCTGTAATCTGACACTGGATGAAAAACTCGACAGCCGTTACCAAACAAAATTATCTGCGTTATCATCCATCATCACCATTATCTCGGTACACGCACGGCCACCAAATCTCGTCTGAAACAAAGCGTCCATAATTTTGTCATAACGTCCTCCCTGATATTCAAATATCGTCAGGCTCAGGCGAGATTAATGTTAAATTTTATTAAATTCCGAGCCACAAAGGTTGGGAAGGCGAGCTAGTAAGGATTCTGTACAGACTAGCTACTTAGCTAGCTGTCGTTTGAAGTTTGGTCCATAGCTTTACGGTAATCACTATAGCAGTTTTGTACTGCACCACGAATTTGCTATCTAAACCTCCAAAATTTTACATTTTATACGATCTTTTATAACTGACTTTGGGCCGAACCGACCCGCGGCCTCTTTTATAAAGGCCGATTTACACGGTATTAGTGTTTAGTAGAGTAATTTAGTACAACTTGAAAGGCAAGTGCTAGTGCTTTAGTGCGCTGCAAGTGAACGTTTACATTCTTCCAGTAGAGTATCATTTCGACGCCACAATGAACGCGCAACGACGTCGCCAAATGCGCGCTATTCTACGGAAAATGCTAATTATAGTAATGGAGCAAATAGAAGACGACATTTTATACGAAATATTAATACAAATAATTTATACAAATTTAAAAGTTGTATCTTCCGACCATTTAGCCATTTTTAAAACACACGCGTTTCACGTCACTTGTGCACTCTACTAATGATTTTACTAAATTACGTGTTTACACACAACCAGGGAAGAGCCGAGTGACGTGCGGGGGGTGCGCGGGGGTTGCGCGGGCGCGGGAGGGGTATCACTTGAAACAAAAATAGAAAGCGATTCTATTTGATTCAACTTGAAAGACAACTAAAGAGGTACTAAAGCGAGTAAAACTGTACTAAAGCTAGTAACGTTTACACGTTTCAACTAAAGTACTCTCCTAAAGCACTCTACTAAACACTAATACCGTGTAAATCGACCTTAACAAATAGCTCCAGTGGTTTGTCCGCCCATTTTTCTTGGTTGCGTCAACTGTCTTGGTCTTAGTAAGCAGCCGTTCTATCTCTCCTGTCGTGAGATAAATGGTTTAACAGACCTCTCGGTCTTTTGAACATGCGAGCTGTGTGACAATAGCTACTTATTATGTATTGTACTCTATATATTATTCTACCTATATATGTAGTTGTAGGTATGTTGGACCAACTGCTGGAAAATTCATAAAAGCCTCGTATATTACTTATACCTAAATAAAAAAATACTATAGGCCGCATTGTCGTATATTTGTGTACTGAATGATAGGTACATACTTTTTTTTTCAATATTAAGGGATATTTGCTTCAAATACAAATAAATTATGAAACAAATATACTTAATTTATTTCTGGGCTTATTGCTTGTTTTCAATAATGTTCATTATTCAAACACACAATAGCACTGTAATAGTACATTACTTTAGAAGCCAAAAATAAAGCAATGTATGGTCGAGTAAATTTGGAAGGCCGAGACGCAGTCGAGGTCGAGAGTCGCATGCTGTAAAAAGTAGCTGTAAAAAGTAGTAGTAAATACCTTATTCGAGAATTTCAGTATTATTGTAATTTAGGCGATGGGCTGACAACCTGTCACTACAGCAATATACAGATCTATCTTAAACAACCCTCAAATCTTGTCAGACGTGGCTGTATGACCTTTGTTTGGGTCATTGTCGTTCTGCCTACCCCTTTAGGGATACAGGCGTGATAGTATGTATGTATAGAAATTATGATGGCCATAACGATATAGCTGTGGCACGAATCGCTGAGTCGCGCTTGAGATACATTTTGATTTCTATTATTTACCTCGTTTAAATTTACAAAAACAACCAAGTAAAATCAAATCATTAACAAACCACAATAGGATTATACACAGTTAATTTCACAAACACTCGGGATTCCGCGAAATCAATTTACGCTCAAAATTGTCAGAATAATACACAGAAGTATAATCAGTTTTGTGGAAATTGATATCAAGTGTTGTCGGCAGGGGGAGGGGGGGTGGAGGGGTAGGGGGGGGGGGGATGGTACATCGCGACAGGATTGCGAAAACTTTAATTATGTTTTTGTAAAGGGCACGACAGGGCGGCAGGTGGGTGCTTATCGTCGTGGTGGAAGCCATAGGCGTGGGCGATACAATAAAGCCCTTAGGTATAAATTTGGTATCTTTCCATGTCAACTGTCTTTTCCAGGAATCTGTCCAGCTTTTGTGTAGGCACAAATTTATAATTCTTCGTTTAGGTAAATAAAATGATGATCTGAGGGAGGGACGGTAGCTTTTTTGTAGCACCATTCTGCAGGACTAATTATAAATTACCACCTATTGAAAACAAACTTAGGTACTACACTTTTTACCGTGGATTTAAGAGGCCTCTCACCGATCGTTAGATTAAAAAATCATAACTCGCTAAATACAGACATTTATAAAAAAACTCTGTTACTTCCTTACATTTAAACATAAAGACTTTTTAGAAGTAATGAATTTAGGAGCAAATAGTACCCTGGAGTTACTAACGAAATTTCCGCAGAAAAATGACCGTTTTTAGATTTCAATTTCGATTGTAGCTACCCGGTACTATTTGCTCCTCAATTCAATACTTCTAAAAAAATCCTTAGGTCTGAATCTAAGGAAGTGACAAGTTTTGAAAATGTCTATATTTTGCGAGTTATGATTTTTTAATGTAACGATTCCACGATCTATTTTACGATCGGTAAAAAGCCTCTTAAGTAAGTACATGGATCTATTGGGCCGTGAGTGAAACTTCGAGAATCTGGGCAGAAATATTTTTGAAATCCTTATTCTCGTTCCTTATTTAACAATACACGCTATGCCTTTTGACTCACACAAAGAGTTTTGTTTACCGTGCCCTCAAAAGGGTTTTGTGCCTGAATTTCAATTTGGCGACCACTCGGAGGTGAGACGAATAAAGAAGTAATTTGCCCCCCGCGTTTTTGGCGTTTTGCTGATGAGTCTAAACGACAACATTATCCCTTGTTACTAAACTGAGATTTGTTTTTATGTTGCTGTTGTGGTTAAAAAGTTCCATATATTTTTTTTACTAAGATATTTTCTGCGTGGTAAAGCGGTTATTGCTTGGACGAGAATGTCGTAATGCGCGTTGCTCGCCGTAAGATCTAAAGTGGATCGGCTCATGTGCCAGAATCTCGCTGGTTCCCACAAAAATTTGATGATGATGAATTTTAACAATCTTCTGCGTGACAGGCGAAGAAACTTCCTCAAACGGGCCTTGCGCAAAGCTCTACCATAAAAAACTTCAATGTATCTTTTTTTTCTACAGAATGTGGAAGACGCCGCGTGCGCGATGGAGCAACAAAGCGCATAGTGGGCGGGACTCCGGCGGCGCCCGGTGATTGGCCCTTCCTAGCGGCCATCTTGGGAGGGCCGGAGGAGGTGTTCTACTGCGCGGGAGTGCTGGTCGCCGATCAGTGGGTGCTGACCGCCTCGCATTGTGTTGGAAAGTGAGTATTGGAGTCTCTATTGATTGTTGTCATAGTGGGCGGGACCCCGGCGGCGCCCGGCGATTGGCCCTTCCTTGCGGCCATCTTGGGAGTGCCGGAGGAGGTGTTCTACTGCGCGGGAGTGCTGGTCGCTGACTAGTGGGTGCTGACCGCCTCGCATTGTGTTGGAAAGTGAGTATGGAATTCTCTAGATATTAATAATTGTTGTCAAAGTGGGCCGGTCCCAACGGTACCGGGTGTTTGGCCTGAGCTGAGCAGAATTTTCTGGACAATAAAAATAATCACCTCAATCAGTCAATTTGTAAGGGGAAACCAAAAATGATTTCATTTCCTAAAAGTTTCATTGTCTGAGCAATCGATCGCGATCATTTGCTAAAAGCTGTCACAGCTCGTATAAGTGCCAACCGAGGAGCATCAGCCTGCCCGCCGATTAGGCCTGTCACGTGATCGTGATCGAAGTCAGTCCCTTACACTCGATATTGGCGTATTTTAATACATTGTATTTTATTCTCTAGCCACACAGACGTGAGCGGGTGGACGATCCAGCTGGGCATCACGCGGCGACACGCGCATGCGTACTACGGACAGAAGGTGAAGGTGCGTCGAGTGGTGCCGCATCCCTTGTACAGCGTCGGGCATGCGCATGACAACGACGTCGCACTCTTACAGGTATCATCACAGCTCATACTCGTCCCCAACGATGGGCACGAACCTGTCCTGAATTAGGGCGAACAGTCCCCTCAGCACTATTGGCATTGGCACTGGCCCCACGACCGAAAACGTTGGCCCAGTTCCTGCTGTTTAGGCAATTTTACAGACAACTTTTGAATCGTTTCGTTAGAGTGTGCGTGCAGGTTCTCACGATGTTTTCCCTTTAATTCGGAAACTGGAAAAGGAGATAGTTTCTGTTCAGTTTCCACTGCATCATCAATCTTACAAGGTGTAAGTACCAATATCTGGAGAAAACAATATAACGTTCATAACCGTGTCTGTCGCAGCTGGCTGTCCGAGTGCGATACCACGAGCATCTGTCACCAGTATGTCTTCCGCCAGCCACCCGTCAACTGCTCCCTGGAACCGTCTGCACCGTGATCGGCTGGGGCAAGCGGGACGACAGCCTCGGTAAGGAGTCCCAGTAGTAACTACCCTTCGTCGCAGGGTGGGGCGGGGCGGTGAGGTACAAATTCGGCGCGGGGGACTTTTTTGCTGCTAGTCCGGCTGTCGATGTGTCGGAATACCGGTTTTTTTAAAGCTCTAGAATGGAGTCTCTCCATCGACTCTCGAGTAACACTCATCTCAACGAGCCAAATACCAAACCTATCGAAAAAAACACAGTTATTAATTCTTCCATGCTGGACTGGGAGTGATAGAAAAACATAGAATGTGCCAGCTGCTTCTCCTCCCGTGCATGCTGTAAAAATCTGCTATGGGAATCGAGGGTTTCAGTGTATTGCAATTTAGGCGATGGGCTGACAACCTGTTACTATAGCAATATACATAATCACCTGTATAACCCTCAAAACTTGTCAGACGTAGCGGAATGACCTTTATTTAGGTCGTTTTTGCTTTGCCTACCCCAATAGGGATAAAGGCGTGATTTTATGTATGTATGTATGTATTAATGCCACGCTTCCACATGACAGTGACAGACTACGAGCCAGCAATAAACGAGGCGGAAGTGCCAGTGCTGAACCGGGACCTCTGCAACCAGTGGATGGAGCACCGAGACCTCAACGTCACTGAGGGCATGATCTGCGCGGGCTACCCTGAGGGGGGGAAGGACGCTTGCCAGGTCAGTAGTTCCATAACAACCATTATCATCATAATGCCCGTGTCAGTCAAATGCTAAACATACTGCCCGATTCGTAACCATCCCGACTTAACTAAATATCAACTAAAGTTATTGCCATCCCGTTCTGTTCTCTAATGATAGAAAGTGACAGGTATGGACTTATATTAGTTAAATCGCGTATTTTGCAACCACGAATTGCTACTATAGGCTTTCCTCAAAGCGCGCCACTGAGCCCCGTCTTCTGTTCTTTGCATCCAGTTCATTGCACCCGCCAATCATAGGTCATCTCGCTTTATCTCAGCTCTCTACATCTGCGCCCTACACTGCGTTTGCCTAAGCGACCTCAACAATTAATTGAATATTTACAACAAACATTATCAAAAAATCTGGGCCAGGAAGATCCCAATTAAAATTCCGAAAAACCTTGACAATAGGACGAGCGTAAATACGATTACGCGCCAACAGGAATAATATTATCAGAAAAAGGGGAGCCCCAACCAAACTCAATAAGCGCTCAAGTGTTTGTTAGTCTTTAATTTAATCGATTTCCTTTTCCTCGCTGTCCAAGGACGGGACCATGTTTCTGACATAAGCTGTGTTATGTACTTATACCGGGTGTAAATACATTTACCAACCAAACTATAGGATGTGAACCTACCCATTAAACTGAACAACTTTTCCCAAGGAACATAAGTCAAAATATGGAAAAAATGCCTCCTCTATTTTTACAATCAGTGTTTGCTGCGCTGTTGTTATTTGTATCGGATTTTGTTTGGTTTTGGTCCCATTTATGTGATGTCAGAATAGCATCACGTCATGTCTTTCCGCGAATGGTAGTATAGTTTTTGTAGCAATACGCTACGAAAATGCTACGATATGAGAAATGTAGCAAGTCTGCTACGCCACTAGGTACGCAAAAAAAACTTTGATAGCTCTACGTGTACATGCCCTTGAAGAGATGCCGTTTGTATTTCTTTTTTATCGCTCTCAAGTTCATAAGTACAAGGCTTAAATCTTCCGATTCTGAAAACTTGCAATTAGGTACAAGGCTTAAAATTGGAAAGGATTTAACTTTATCACAAGCAAACAACCTACAAAGTGAGCAGTAGGTACAGTTTGAAACTTTTTTATGAGTATTATCGATGCTCCAAATTGGTATTAAACGTTGCTAACAGAAAAATCGCTCCGTAATAAAGATTAAGAAACTTCAAAAGAAATACCCAATTTTCCTTTCGTCTTGTCTTGATTATCTACTGAATCTATCTCTTTTACTGAATAGGAATTTTTATCTCTTGCGAGGTAAGTTGTTTGCAAAATAAATCGTTTTAGTCTCTTGAATACCATGAAGCGCAGTATTTGTTAATACTTTTCTGTTTATGTTTAGTTTAATATTTTTATGGACGTGATTGTAAGTAAGCACAAACTAATTTGATATTATCCTTTTAATATTCCAGGGCGACTCAGGCGGCCCACTGCTGTGCAAGGAACCAGGCGACCCGAACCGCTGGTACGTGGGCGGCATCGTCTCGTGGGGCATCAAGTGCGCCCATCCTCGGCTACCGGGCGTCTACGCGTACGTCCCCAAGTACGTCCCCTGGATACAGCGACAGATCCAGCAGTACAATGACGACAATGCCAAGTCCGATTCCAGCATTTGAGGAAGGCGGAAGAAGTATAACACCAATGAGATCTGGTAAAGCCGGAAGATAAGGAAATTAGTGTAACGACAGGACTGACATTTTCTCGTCTTATACAAGACGGTACTCGGATTTGACTATTTTAGGAATTAGATAAACGTTTTTACAATGACGACAATATGGAATTGCGACAATAACAATTGTAATGATGACAATAATAAAATTTGGAATGGCTAAATATTTTTACGTGTCACTAGATTTATCAGTGATGTAAATTATTTGAAGCTGTGATACTATGAAACCATTTATTATGAAAAAGAATGTATTGTATTGTGTACGTAACGTCGCCAGGTTTTGTGACTGGGCGTCTCTCTCTCTCTCTGTCTCTCTCGATGTTTTTCCTCGAGAAGTCACTCTTATACACCTGCCTTTTAATTTAAGTTTCTACTGAAATTAGAAGCGATCAAAGTTTTCTTAAATAAAACAGCAAAATTTTCACTTTTGCAAAATATTTATTTTCAAAGAAAGGATAAATTTATCACTTGATAAATCAGCTAGTTTGCTAAAATACTAGCACATATATTATCAGCCTCATCATGTCAGATATTGGTGTAGAAAGCGTTGCTACAGGGATGATGTTATTTTTGCCACTATTTAAAAAAAATAAACTATTTGTGACGTCATTAAAAGGCAGGCGTATATATGTTGGCGTTTACAACGTGTTTTGAGTAAGGCTTACATAAACATGTAGGGTTCCAAAGCTTTAGCCTAAACTTTTAAGAGATTTTTATAATGTCCCTGATTTTTCATTTCTATTCCTAAACGGAACATAGATTCGGGTAGTTAAGTGTTATTTATTTGATGTTTGGTGTTAGTAGAATTAGGGAAAAGTGCTTTTATAGATTGTAAAATGTCTTCGTTCGATTGCAGGATTTCTGTGGATGTATTTACCGAAATGAGATGCTTAGTAAAGCTCTTCCTATTGACAATAAAAAGTAGAGTTTATATCTATGTGTGTATATCTAAGATATATTTTAAAACTGAGTGGATGATGGCGTTTTGTACTCGCTTTAAAGTGATTTCTGAACGTGTAATGAAATGACAATAATTTTCAGTGACAATAGCTATTTACTTTTGGAAAATATTTTTACAATCGTTACTATTACTATACTAACAGATGTTCTACGATTGAATTTTAAAACGAAGAGTTATTTACAATGTTTTGTTTACTAACTTTTTATTCCCCGAGTAGAGTCTTAAACTTACTGGAAACATTGAAGAATCTAGTGGAATAGCTTTAATAGATTGTAAGATAGATAAATTCTCTAGTCACAAATGTAGGTAGATGTAGATTTATCTAAATTAGATGAAGCTCTAGTCGGTTTTATGGTCTCGTCACTTATTTTAAAATATATACAGACAGATTGATTAATTTAAAAGACAGGTTCAAAACCAGATAGAATAAGAGAAATATTAAATGATATAGGTAATATAGAAACGAGAAATATTTATACTATAAAAGATAACGTAATGCTCAACTATTCATGTACATCTCTAGAAGTTAATTGTGTAGGAATCTCCTAAATATACAGCGGCACTGCGTTGAACAGAGATAGTGTTAGGTGAAAGGAAGAGAAGGTTGCATGTTCTCTACAGGGTGTAACAAAAAAGGTATACCACTGCGCCCTGGAGGATGTGAATCTGCCCATAAAACTTTACAACTTTCCCCAAAGAACATAGGTCGAAAATGGAAAATTAATTTTCCATATTTGTATCTGCGAATACCTCTAAATAGCTATGTATTTATTACGTTTTTATATTGTTACGTTTGTTTATTTGCTGTTGGTATTTCGAATAAAATAAAATAAATACATAAATACTAAATGTGCTATCACTAATCGCATCAGCTGATAGCAGTATACCTATTGCTGATGCGTTTTGTATGTTTTTTGTTTTTTTAATTTTTCGGCCTATGTTCCTTGGGAATAGGTGTATAGTTGCATGGGCATATATACCCTTTTTGTTACTCGTTGTATAATTCTCTGCGTCTCTCTGACGTGATCGTGTCGCTGGATCAAACGATCCTTATTAATTAAGTCAAGAATGTATGGTTGTTGACTTCTTATGAGTCCCCCCCCCTTCTACTCGAGCTTTTACTAATGTTATCAAGTTGAACTTTTATAAATGTAACATTGTTTCAAGTGAATTTAATACTACGTTAACGTACGACAATAATGGAGAAACAGTCCCCATACAAGACAGGTACAAATACAGGTACCTACATCAAAAACAAAATAATGATTTGGCTAGAACAAGATAATAAAATTCTAATAAGTTAAGGACAAAACGAGATGGGCACTTAACATAACTAAGTATTTGGTTCCTCTAATTTTCAAATAGGAACGCGTTACATGTTGCGTAAATATCACAAAATGTACCTCCCTGGCTTATACAAAATCAGAGTATATTCCAAACAATAGGTACCTATATTGTCTATGTAATACCGACGTACACACCTTTACGTAACTATCAGAGAAAGGTTGAACCCTAACCTGTGCCCTACCTGATTAGTTATTCAGGTTAAATACCTTAGTAAAGGGACGGATCCACACTCTACTAATACCTACTTAATGTATCAGGTGAAAAGACAATAAATACATGGCGAAAGAGGGTAACACCTTACTTGAATAAAAAAATGTTTCTATAACCGAAATAGAGTGAGACTCGTTAATTCTGACTCAAAAAAATCTAGCATTTTTGGCTATCCTTTCCTACGTAGTGACTGACAAAAAAACTATTAAATACAGACTTAGATTAGGTTAGGTAGGAATTAATCGAAAATGGAAATGGGACAAGACAATAATCAAATTATATAGAAAACATATTTTTAATTTGTGGGATGAAGTACTAAAAATATGAAGCCCATTTCTATTTTCATAGACTACTTAGGCTCTAGGATATTTATAAGTGCTAAATTAATTTTATTAGAGCAAATAGAGCCACTAGGTTAACGCTTTAGCGTTCTGTGACTTATGATGTGTGATTAATGTGATTATGATTATATTCCAACTCCGCAAAACTATATTACTACTTGTATTTATTTTTCTAAAATTATATTTTTTGTGTACATTTTCGAGTCAAAGGACCTGGGGGCACGGAAGTGCTCTCGCCAAGCCGAAGCGAAACATAAAAATTTAAGGAATAGAAAGATTTCTATAAACTCGAAAATGTATTACAGAAAAACACTTATCCGTTCTGAATCGTGCTGTGCATGGACTTATGGATAGGTATTTGGGGTGAAAAATGTTAAAATTAGATTGAATCAATCGAATTGTCTGAGAGTTCCAATCACAGGGGTGTATTTAGGATAGGAAGTCCAAAGGCTGATAAATGATGGATAACTTAGGAAGCCAATATTGTCGAATGATACTTAACTTTTATTTTTCAGTAACTACCTACTGTTTGGTGATAGTAAGAATGATTTTAATTGTAGAGTGCATAAGAGGTTCAAAGTAAAAGAAAACCAGTGGGTTGGTGAATGTTACATCAACTTAAAATCACTCAAAATTTTCAGCCTACATTGC
The DNA here is from genome assembly GCA_029255725.1 of Scrobipalpa atriplicella. Lineage (NCBI taxonomy): Eukaryota > Metazoa > Arthropoda > Insecta > Lepidoptera > Gelechiidae > Scrobipalpa > Scrobipalpa atriplicella. The sequence continues at coordinate 47,329 of JARACY010002035.1, forward strand.
TTATTTTTATCCTAATGTAAAACTACCCACATTTGTGTTGACTGTAGTAGTTGCTTGGATTGGTTTCTAGTGACAGTTTAGGATGTGTCTATTTACAATGATACCTATACGTTATAAATAACAAAGAAATGCATTGGTATTTGGCTTTATATAGAACATGTGTAGGTTTATGCATGTTCAGCTCTTAATGTTTATACATACGAGGGTAGGATTACATGTAAAGATGTACATCTTGTGTGTAACGTATTACATATTATATCGTATACCATATTTGTAGAGATGTACGGTGTCATGTGACAATGGTGTTTGTCTCTCTACGTGAAAATACGGTCATATAAAGACCCTAGTATTTACTGTCTCAAAAAATAAAATCACGCAATAAAACAGCGCTGAAATTTTTGAACATGTATCACTATAAATGCCAAAGAAAATAGAGGTATTTTTCTCGGGGGAAAAAAAATGAAAGAGTTTAAGCCGACGCTGTTGTCCCATAATACCGTATAAATATGCTGTTGAGAAACTCTTTAATAAGTAGCTAATGTTTCGTGTTCAGAGCATATCTTCTTCGAGTCAGCAGGATTGACTCCAGCTCATAGCATAGGTATTTGTAAAGACATCTAGCTATCGTA
>JARACY010002036.1:0-47950 GCA_029255725.1 Scrobipalpa atriplicella
GCAACATACCGAACACGTAAGCGAAATACCTTGTTAAAGACCCGCGGGGGTTTCAAGCGCCAAATAGTTTACAGTTCAAACAAAATACATTGCTGTTTTTGCTCATTAAGAGCTAGAGTTTGTTATGATGAACAACCAATGTATATCGCAAAATAAAGTCGCTCTTCAAGTTCTCTGTTCGAGAACCCTCTATGAAAATACAGAGTAATACTTGACAGAGCTCGTTACAGGCATTCCGAAGTGAAATTGCACAATTTTCGTCAGTACACAATGAGTGCTTCTCAAAAATAACAAATTGGCGAGGCACAATTCCGGAGTTGTGTACGCAGGATTTTATTTCGTCAGAATTGCGAACAAAGCTTAAAGGTATCTTGTGGAGGTGTTCTCGCTTTTGAGGCTGTGGTATTGATAATTGTTAGTGAAACACGAGTTTTAGTCTTTGACAATATACCTCCTACTACTAAGTAAGCAATCACAATGTGAGAGTAAGCAAATATTTTTTGAAAAAAAAAAACCTAAAACATCTAATATTAGAAAAAAAACCAAGACGACATAAGAAAAATTAATATCGTAAACTTACCATCCACTCCTTACTTAACTATTGTTTTTGTTCAACAAATAACAGTACTAAGAATAAGTACATACAGAGCAGCTGTGCTTGAAGTGGTCGAGTCCAGAACTTATGAAGTTAACCAGAGCAAATCTGTAATTTATGTGCAACTCGTCGCCATAACAAACGTGGTTTGAACTATGAAATACTACACAAATGTGCCGGTCTGTTTCGATACTGAGTGTAATTTAAAGTAGAAATTGGATGTGAATAAAATGCATTTCAATATTGGAAGATTTTCCATGATTATTTTATAAAGTCACAGTTAGGGCGTTTGTGCACTCATCCATATTAGATTCGTATACAATTCGTATCCGATTTGGCCTTTCTACTAATTGTAAGACAGCTTGTGCAGTGGCAGTGCACCCATCCATATACGTTTCATGTTAAGTTTTTTTTTTGATACGTATAGGATAAAAATATAATACGGATGAGTACCAAAGAGATAGCCTTGCACAGTTTTTTATTCATATGCGCTGCATAGTACACTTTATAATTATCTTCTGTAATGAAACACTCAGCATTTGAACTATATAAAAACTTTTAAATTATTCAATGGATAATCTGGTTCGTATTTTTTAAGAAAAGGTTTAGTATGATTTGATTGTAATCATTAATTAAATCTTTAAACATCATATTCAAGTTAAAGTAAGAAAATTACCTCTAAATGAGGAACGCGTTGTATAATATTTTTTACCATAGTATTTTTTACCCTTACACTTTCCTAACATTTCCGATGTGTAGTTGTCACAAAGTTTTATATCTTGAGAGTTTGATAGCGAAAACAATATTAAAATCCTTGGTAAACCCGAGGCCCTCGTCGCGTCAACTTCGGCGAAGTTTGGCGACCGAAAACGCTTGTTTGCGGATATTTTTAAAGAACCCATGTTTTAATAACGACATACTTGATGTATCGAAAAACAAAAAATCTGAAGGGAGAAAACGTGAGCCGCAATACGTTATGAGTACGCAGGCACGTCGTATTATGAATGTGTTGAATTTTATCAATGTTGAACACTTACGCAGCTTGCAATTTAGAACTAATTTTCTTTCTAGATGAAATATGAAGGACCCGGAGTATAAAAACAACATGTTTTTAGGTAGCCTTTATAAAAATAAGTGGAAATTTAACTCATTTTTCTTGTTTCGCAATGTTAATTTATTCTTGTAGTTTTTTATTAAATCTAACAGAACAAATTTTAACGTTTCAATGTGTTTTTCTTTTTTTTAAACACGCGGTTGGAGCGTGCTCGTATAAAATGAGGGAAATGAAATCGAAAAAACATTATGTCGCTAAAATCAGCCCAAGGATAAGGTAGGCGCTTCTTCGAAGAAGCGCTGTGAACAACTGCTTGACCTATGTTCCAAGTTGGTTGATCAGTACGGTTTAGGGTAATATGTAGAACGGTATATAGGTATGGTAGAGCGATGGAACGGTATAGGCACGTTTCAAAGGTATAGGTACGTCAATTATACTGCCCGCGTATTAAATTTTGTATTCTTTATATTATATTTTTGCAGCAAACCTTGCACCTATGAATTTGGGATCCTTATGTAAAAGCATTCGCTATTATTAGTCGCTTAAATATTCAAAAGGTGATTTGCATTAACAGCTCATCTTAACTTAAAGTCATGTTGCAGTCCATTATAGACTTATTAATCCCCAGGGTGTCCTTGCATACCAAATTAATGCTTTCTGTCCATATTGCTACTGTTTAAGAAACGCCCCGCTTTCAGAGTGATACCGGGTCAGAATATAATCACTATTTTATCCTGCGGGTGTCGTAAATGACTGAAGGTTATTTCGGAGAATTCGCAGTTGCATTATTCATACTGTAATTTGCGCGTCTATCCGTTACGGAGTATGCAGAGCGTCAAAAATATAGGTACTAAAAACCATATCAGCCACGCTAGACAAGTGCTCCTTTATACCGAGGGTAAAAACAAACTGACCTTTTCGGGTGTGAACCCACCCATAAAACTGAATATCTATTCCCAAGGAACAAAAAGTTAAAATGCATTTCGATCAATATATTGCAAAAGTCTGCTAAGTACAATTAAATTAGAAACTGCTATTACTGATATAGAAGAAAATAAATACAGTAGGAACATAGGAAACGATGTAATGGAGCTGTCACCAACGTTTTACAACAGTTCCTTTAGAACACGCTTTATTGTCCGGCCACTGCTACTATCCACTATTAATGCTTTTACGACGACAACAAATAGTTAAAACTATCAATTTCCATTGTATTTTTTCCATGCTACGTTTTATTACGCAGAGAGGAAATCCATCAATGGACTTTGCAGTGACTCGCGTCTTTTTGTCGTCTTCAAAGTAAGTTTGTGACGTCGTTATCAGCTACGCTAAAGCTAGAAAAATTGCAGCACTCTTTTAATGTTATTGGATTTTCTTTTTCTGTTGCACTTTCTTCGAATCTGTATCCCATTTGGGAGTAAAGTAAGATCAGGTGAAAATAATGCAAAAAACCGTTAATTAAAACACTTCAAACTTGTGTTTTAAATACATACATACATAAATCACGCCTTTATCCCTAATGGGGTAGGCAGAGCGAAAACGACCGAAAGGTCGTTCCGCCATGTCTGACAAGTTTTGAGGGTTATTTCAGATGGTCATGTGTATTGCTATAGTGACAGGTTGTCAGCCCATCGCCTCAATTGCAATACATTAAAACCCTCGAATCCCTTAGCTGGTTTTTACAGCATGCCCGGGAGGAGATGCAGCTGGCACATTCTATGTTTTTCTATCACTCCCAGTCCAGCATGGACGTAAATTTTAAATTTATATTGAAAACCAGACGTTACGAAATTTTCGCAGAATAAACCTGAAAATCAATAGCAAAACATAAATTCGTTGTAAGTAATATAGTTTAGGTATGATTGAAAGTAATTGAAATACGAAGTGTCATATTTTCAGTATTTCTTTTATTTGCACTCATAATTTTCATTGTTTTATATAAACAAATACTCATAACATTAATATAACCTTCCTCATAGGTCATAGTAGGTACTTCAGATTCGTAAAACTTCCCACTAGCAGATCTAGTACAGAGAATACCATCGTTATTTATAGAAAACAATACATATTTTCTTTCCTACACAAGATTGTCCCACAATCTTTTCAAACACAAGTTAGTACTTATTAACGTAAATAACTACACACATTTCTCACTGTCTATTTCATCTTGACTATCTAACAAATGGACTATCTAATAGATGTTCTCTTTAAGAAAATCTCTTTGGAAATCCTGAGCAGACCTCAGTATAAATAGGTACATTTTTACTGCTGTCGAGAACTGTCGGTCAATCTTGCGTCTCACGGTGAGTTTTATTTTAGGGAATCCGTCTTTGAACAAAAGATTCGCCTTCCTGCTTGGACATTGATGCATCATCGTGGGTGTTCAGATCAGATGAGTTTTGGAGATATTTCTTCTAATTAGATCGGTGCTATACTTATGTCAGCAAATATTCTGTATTTTTTTGCGGAAAATATTTTTTTCTACGTTACTTTTCGCAAGGTTTATAGGTAGGTATACTTATTGGACAGTGATAATAATGGTGTGAATGTTAAATGTACTGCAAAAATAATCAATCTGCATTTTGAAAATAGTAAAGTAGTGATATTCATGGTTATTATATGAGTCCATTTATTTCAAACTGTCGCATTTATAAATCAAAATTATCAATTGATTTCGCATTTATTACAATTAAAACAGTTATAAAATTAATAAAATTTGTAAGAATAAACTCAAAATGTGAATGATAATGTTAAATTGTGGTTTGTTGCTAGAAATAGATAGGTACTATTTTGCTGCTACGCTTAACTTTCAATTGTTTGAAGTAGTAATATCCGTAAAAACAAAATGTGTAGTATAGTGCCATCAGTCTCCAGTACTAGGTATAGGTGTATTTCATTTCTCCTTAGGTAATGTATTAGAAACTAGGCTCAGCTATTGATTTTATCCTTTACTCAATACATTATCCTAACAATTTTATTAGTTTCAATAATGTGTTCTTGGCACGCAATAACCAGTTTTCAATAGGGGGAACTAAATGGAATTTCACAAGTATAAATCCAGTAGCCAAAGCGCAAAAAGCAAACCTCACTGGCTTTTTCCTGGCTTTTTCACCAAATGAAACGTTGCACCGTTGGAATACTTTTATTGGTTGCCATCATGCCATTGTAGCAGTTCCAAGAACAAAGTTTCACACTACGCAACACATTCGAGAATGAAAAGGAGTTTGTTTGTCTGATTTCTAGGAACGTTGAAATTTGTTCCACAGCTATGGACTCCCTAGAAGTAAAATTAGGAAACGACACCATAGGCTTTTTTATGTATCAAAGTCTGGCTGAATAATCCCGGCACATACGCGGCAGTAGCCTCCGAAATACTAACGAAACTCGCTATATTTCGTCATTGTATGGGAATGTCACTAACTTTCAAGGTGAGGTCTTTCTATTCTTGAACCTGTCTCAGTCATCTCTAGATTCGAAACAACAGCAAACCCGTGGGCAAAATCCTATGATTTTTTTATATATACCTATAGCTTCAGGCTATATAAAACTTACGAATTAATGTAGTCCGATAATCTATTTACAAATCTCTTTTACTGCGGTACGAGCTAATAAAAAGCAATTTCCATACATCATCCAAGAGTTTTCTAGACAGAAACAAACATAAAGGGCAATTTTAGTTTCTCAAGTCACTTATCATCGCGTGAGGTTATATGAAACCCGATTTAATATCGAAGTTAGTAATTTTGAACACGAAAATATGAAACAGATGGTGATGGTGAGGGATATAATATGAAAACCATTTTTGTAACCGAATGGGGATAAAGTGTTTTGTTGATAGCTCAAACCAAAAACGTATTTGCGCTGAAAATATTTTGCCCGAATAAACCATTTTTTGTTGTTTTTGTTTGTAATAAACCTTGATGGATTTGTTTCAAATAATAAAAATAACTACTATTTATATTGATCCTAACGAACAACAATCACTTACTGTACTACGTTATTAGTGTTATAAAAATACATTGATATTTCGGGTCGTTGTTTGACTCGAAAATCCACTCGCTAAGAAGAAGAAGATATGATACTATTATTATAATGATATATGTTCCCCATGGGAATCGAACAAACAACTTTCAGATCGAGAGAATAAGGCCCGAGGCTCAATCCATTAGATCATGTGGCCGATTGAGGCAGTGACACATTGACTGACATAAATTATGAACATGTCACACCTAGGCGGCGCGTATTACCACTTGATTCACGACATTGACCAACCAACCGAAACGAACCGAAAGTGTGGCATGTTAATATGGGGTAATATTATAACAACGCTCAAAGAGTGATTTATATCCTAATTCACGTCCAACCCCATTTAGGTGTGACTTCAGCTTTTTATCATTTAAATTCCCACATGGTTTACAATCTTCATAATTTACTGTATTTCAGTGTGAATAGTGTAGAATCAGAAATAATCATTAACGAGATGCCGGTTCGGCTTGCTAGAATTTGTTATTCAAATAACTCATGCTACAATTAATCTTTTTGGAAAGGAAATTGTTTTTTCTTTTAGTTTTAAGATTTTTAGGTTAGTTAAGGTTAACATGTAAACTTTATGAATTTATTGAATAAATTACATTATTTGTAAACAGGAAATGGGAATTTGTGATAATTATTACTCTGAATCTAAAACAAAATCAATACATACTTACTACATAAAACAACAGTAAAAAGTCGGATGAAATTTAAAAGTTGTGTGTAAAGTCGACAAATCCATTCTGGGCCCACCCACGTGGTCCAAAGTTAATACTTATAGATTGATTCTTTTGACACGACTAATTTACCAATCCGTCAAACAGATTTAAATTTCAAAGTTGTTCTGTGAGTTAACTAGGATTCAAAAGCTTACATTGTTTTAATTTAAAATAACCCTTAGCATAAATAAAAAAACTAAGTTTTCTTAAATGTTTTCTCTCGCCAGTTCACAAAAGAGGTATTTGAAACCCCAAATGACAGACCCTGAGGGGGACTTAAAGAATTAATCGCCTTCCACCACCCAACCTTCGGAGACGAGGAAAGTATTTCCGGTTCGCAATTAACTCAGAGCTTAGCGTTATAAATTGACTAACATCAGTTATTGGGTGTTTACCATAAGAAGGTATAGACGAATAAATTTGAAGACAATTTGAAGTACATTGCTAGGTTTATTTAAATACTTTGATAGTTCAAAAGTTAACACTGAGCAATGAATACAAAATATTCAAATTTCGCTTGAGGGTTCATTGCGAAGAAACTTGGATAATACTGTTTAGATTTATATGCTTGAATTTAAATTAGGTTTATGCGTATAGAAAATTGATACATTTTAAAAGACTTCGTTTTAGTTAAATTACATAAATTTCAATCTCCAAGGACCAAGGAGAAATAAATAAATTAAAATATTTTTTCTAAAACTAAGTCAAATACATCCACTAATTATTATTAACATGTTCACACCATTCAGGATTCATATACCCTTTCTATTACACGTTGTATAAACATATCGGGTACAAATGGACCAAAATCTTTTTTTTTTTTTGATGCAGACTAAGACAGACTTATAAAAACAACAATAAATGTTAGAGGCTTACTAAAAGGGGTTAATCAAGTCATTTACGACAACACAACAGAAGAAAAAAAATCTTTTTGATTCCCTTCATCAGTTTTTCCTGGTAAATCAGTACTACTTAACATTCGTCACTCGCACAAACCCTCAAAACATCTCATCCCGTTTCTGAAGGACTGAAAAGTGTCCCTCAAAGGGGATTAATTGTTTAATTCATTTTCGGGACAGGGATCCGAATCATTTATTAAACAAGAGAATGGATCTTGTGACAGAAGGTTTTGTATTGTTGCTCACAAGTTTAGTGGAGGTGAAGATGTGAGATTGATTATACTCAGGGAGTAGGCGTGAAGGTTGAAGTGAGAAACCTTCACCAAAACAACGTGCCTTTCAAATTTTAAAAATACACAATTCTGAAATCCGTTAAAACTAGACTTATTGACATTAACTGTTCTTAGAGAAGTTTTTGAATTTTCGACTAAGACAAAGAAACTTGTTTCTTTTCCTTGACTTTAGTCGTAACTGATTTAACATAATCAACATTTTGTAAATAAATCAAATTGCTTTGTATACAATTTATACATTTAGTAATTTTTTATCGCTAAGTCACAGTAAACGGAAATTTAATAAAGTCCGAACTATCACAAAGATTCAAAGTTAATCTTGTGGATTGGCAAACAGACAAAATTTAAAAGATTCAGGGAATTAGGTCGGTCTCTTTTTATGGCTCTCCCCAACCGCGAAAGGGATTGTACAGGGATGAACGACAGCGAACTGAAAAGAAAATCTACCATCGTTATGGAAACTAGGGGTGGCAAATATGAGACAGATTTTTTACTTTATAATATTTTAAAGATCTATTTTAAGACGATGGGAAACGAGTAGCTTTGATTTTTTTACTTCAATGGCACATTACTGGCAAAAGAGACATTCCACCTTAGGTCTCAAGGTGTGCAACGCACTCTGCTAATTTCACTAGGATTTAGTGGTAGGTGTTATAGTCTAAGGTGCTGCTTACCATCAGGTGGGCAGTATGCTTAGTTGCCACTATATAAAATAAAAGAAATCCTAGCAATTTGATGCTTAGGTACTTTAGATTCAACCCGTCAGAAAATTCTTTCGTTCGTGACACAACGTGGTAAACAGAGCTAAATATTTATGTAGGTATCACAATTAGGTTTTGCTCCTTAGTGAATATCAGCGTTGCCGTTAGGGTACATTTTACACATTTGACGTACCTTTTTGGGCTCCCATGTGTAATGTGTAATCTTGCCAGTACATGTGTAATTTCTTTGAACTCACCGCCAAAATATCTCAATCAAAGAAATAAATGAGCGCTGCTGCGTATAGAGAAACGTAGAGAAAGCTAACTCATTTTATCTCCCTTGCTCTAGCAAAACTCCATATTAAAGCATCTCTTTCACTCATCACAGAAGCAGCGATCTCACTACCCAATTTACCGGGCCCTAAAATATTAGTTTACAATAAGTGTAATCTGATTGCGAGGATATTTTTGAGACTAATGAATAAACACTGGTAAGCATTTGTGATTTTTATGAGACTAAAGAATTGATACTGGTAAGAGTTTCTTATGTTTGTACCATGGCTAAAAAATGAGCTAAACCACCGTTTACCAAGCTACTTTTTCTAAGTGTTATTGGGTCATTCCTTGTACATACAGATTAAAAGAAAAAAGTAATGGCGTTTTCAATCCAAAAAACATCCAAAAAATTACTACAAAAAAAAAAAGACTGCTGTTATGAGTGATTTGCGAAAAAAAAATGCTCATGTACACTTTTGTCACAGTATGTACACTTTTTGCGGCGGATATGTGTATTTTGGGATCTCGGTTGCGGCAACACTGGTGAATATGCCAGGTAACATTACGTGAAAAGAAATTCATAGCAATCGGCGGCGCCTAAAAAACCTTACAGCTTAGTTAATTTAAGTGCGGAGTACGCGAAGCAAGCCTGCCAATAGTATAATTTCTGATAGTTAGTTGAATGGCGTACAAAAAATTATAATATTTCGTCAACCCTAATACGAAGCCAGTCCTGCTACAGCCAGAGTCCTGTTACAGGAAGTCATTCTGCTTTTAAATATTGTGTGAGCGCCTTTGAAGTCCGTCCTGAAAAGCCACCGGACAATTTTCTGTGCTTAATTTAATAAAAGATTTTTTTCTGATTTGAAATAACCACCATTTTGTGGAATTTCAGGAGAATATAACTTATGATTCTTATGTTTTTTTTTCTTGCTGCGTTCTGTCCGTTGGGTACGCTAAATGAAACATCCTCTGTCTCGATAACCATAAGTTTGTAGAGCCTGAACATAAACTTACCTAACAGAACACAAAAAAATACTTAAATATTATTTCAATTATGCCAATTTCTACGAAGGCAGTTTTTCCAATTTTTCTTTGTGTTTTTAATTATTTTATTAATTTTAAATACAATTTTCACTGTAAGATAATGCGGGATAAGAATTATCCTTTGTCACCCATAGGAAGGGATTTCACGCTTTTGTTCCGAAGCCATAGAAAGAGAATTGAGTGAGGATAAATTTGTAATTCTTGTATTAATATTAATGATGCTCAGACAATGTAAAGATGTCCCGTCACTGGATTAAGATAAGGTGAATTTAATTTCCTGAGTATATTTCGTTATCAATATAATATGAAAGACAGGGTTGTTATAAGTAGGAGTTGTAATAGCATCAAAATTAATAAAGGTACTTATAAATTTTATGTACCTTTTTCTTTGGTATTGATTCTCTCTTGACTTTATTAGTTTAGATTACGAGTAGCTTGTAATCTGATAAAGTCGACAAAATAATTTTTACCTTTAAATCCCTTTCTATTACCATTCCTTATTTTGCAAAAATCCGGAAAAATTCCGGCATCCGCCATCATAACTGTCAGCTATAATACAACTGTCATTAAGTCCTGAAAGCATCCTTGAGCTGTCTTTTGACCTACCTATCCATTTAAATTCACTGATAGATAGTTCATGGATTCAAAAGACAAGAGAATCTAATTCTTTAGCTTGAGAAGAAGGCTTGACTCGACCTGTGCGGTGTCTCAAAAGGTTTGAAGCTTGCTCACTTATAAATGCAAACAGATTTTTATCTCGCTTATGTCGTGTCAGATGGATAAAATATATACAATAATGTTAATGATATTTTTTTTATTATTATCGTAATATTTTGGATGATGAAGTCGTTTCCGAAATACAGGTTCACCCGTTTCTTTTTAGATTTCAGCAGTTAAAAGTTCAGAGACTTTCGCGGTTGTTCACTACAAATTAGATTGTTATTTTGAACAGAATTATTACCACGATTATGTTTATTGTTACCTCGATATTTCGGAGTTGTTTCAATCTCCATGGTCACTAGTAAACAATAATCATAATCGTGGTAATAATCCCGTTCAAAATAACCATCTAATTGTGGTTAAAAGTTCCTTTATTTCATAACGATAAGAGTTAGAAGTTGTCAACCTATAACCTAATGCAATCATATCAGCTCACCAACCTACAAAACACCAACATCTACTACGCAGCTGTAAACATAAGTAACATAAGTAATGCGTTATATCATAACAAAACTACACACAAGCCTATCCCTTTACTCAAAGAAAGATAGCCGGAAAAAATCCAAAAGGCTATCATGCTTCACATCTCCACATACTTTAAAACTTGACAAACACAAGCAATATTCAACCCTAGGCCAAGTGTTGTAGAGTCTTCATAAAATGCACGGAGTAGGAGCAAATTTTTGTGAAAGATTTATTGCAAAATCGACCTTGATCCTTTTGCTTAAAGTTGTGAAATGCATTCAGAGGCTTCCAGTATGTGTGTAGAGCTGTAAACATACTAGGAGTGCCGGGAGTGCCGTTGATATCGTGCCGACGGTTGACGAATATCGACGAAGATGACCGAAGGTTCCCGAGTCAACAGCCTCTTTCATAGAGAGCGTTTCCTATGAATTTTGCCATGGGAAATTTCGTATTTGGATGATTTAATAACAACTTTGATCGAAAAATTTGGGTGATTTAATTTTTTATAGTCGTTTCGTGTGAAGTGTTACTACAAGATTGGGTTAAAGGATTTTCCACGAAAAATTGCTCTTCATAGCAAATGTGAGATCTTCACAATTTTTTATTTCTTCAAAATTTTTTGCGTGTTGCGTGTCCTTCAGTGATTTTTAAGTAACTTTTTTAATTACTTGGACAAACTATTCGGACTAAAAAATTCTTGAAAATGGTAGGTATACTTAATTTTAAATTTTCAAGAAAATCTTGATTGTGCTTTCCTTACAAAAAGTGTTTCCAGAAGTTGCCAATGTAGTCCGTATTCACAATGAGGTGACTTTTGGCGTGATTCTGTGAACAATAACAGTATTAACTTAGATTTATCGTGGACTGGACGGAGGTGCTGTTAACGAGGCCGCGTCACAGCTGAGCATTCGTCACGATTCGGCGCCGGTCGTGACGATATTCGGCTAGCCGGCAAACAGCAGCGCTTCAGCTAGTCTACTGTGGGGGATTACCAGCTGCCGGTTCATGTACAATGGCAATACCCGGAAAACTGGATAACTTTTTACCTTTACAAAGGCGACTCGACAACTGAACAACCAGCTGAACAATTTTGCAAAAAAATGAAAAATACAAAATCACTGTCATTTTTGTTTGACACGGTATTAGCCGAAACGATGGAAAGATTGTAACTTTTCTCACAAACACAGTTCAGAGTTAACACAGATTTTATCGTGGACGGAGGTGCTGTTAACTGAGCTGCGTCACAGCTGAGCATTCGTTACGATTCGGCGCCGGTCGTGACGATATTTGGCTGGCCAGCGAACAGCAGCGCTTCAGCTAGTCTAGTACCTACTGTGGTGGATCACCGTCTACTGGTTTGTGTACGATGGAAACCTGGTCAATTTATTTACTTAATAAAGGCAACTCGACAGTTGAACACAAACTAAACAATTTGAAAAAAATAATGTCGCTGGGAATTTCGACACTGTATTGGTCGAAACGAAGAAAAGGTTTTAAGAGCGTTGCTTACAAGTACAGTTCAGAAATAACAGTTTTAACGCAAAATAATCGTGGACGGAGGTAACGAGGCTGCGTCACATCACAGCTGAGCATTCGGCACGATTCAGCGCCGGTCGTGTCGATATTCGGTCGGCCGGCATACAAAAACTGCCGAAAACTGTCAGAATATCTGTCCTAAGATAAACAAATTGTTATTGATTCATATTTAGCTAAATTATTTACGAATAAACACGTAGTAAAAGTTATAATTTCATCACCAAGGCAAACCAGGGTCACCCACGCATTCATCTCTTTTCCGAGGCTGCGCGGGCAGGCATGCGCAGTAACAACCCCCTACAAACTCCGTCAGTGGAGCGGCGCGCCTCGCCGCACGTGTAACCGCGCCTGATCCGCGCCGAAATCACCATTTGAATTTAGAACGCATCAATAAATCAAATCGTGAACGAAAAATTATAAACCAGCCAGTTTCAATCCCGTGGAACTGCCACGATAGTGTATACGATAACGAATTATGTGTAAATAGTAAGTGTAATACTGTGTGTATATAAAAGTGCCATGGATGGAGTATACAGTTTTAGTGTATGTGTTGGGACTTTTAGTAACTGTGACAGTGGTTGTAATTGGAGTTCCCGAGTGGTAAGTACATTTACTACCTTACCTACTTTACATGTATTAGAACTATCAGTCCAATTAAAGAATCGATACTTAGGATAGAACAGTAATTTCAGGTGACTGCTAGTGACGAAGAAGCTTAATCCCAAACATTGCCAAACATCCTTAATTATGCAACAAGAGAAACACATCTTGAGAGAATTGCTTATTTCTGCTATTATTTATGTATTTTCGATACCCTACGTTAGCTACAACATAGCTACTACCTACATCAAAAATCATCAAACCTAGTTACACGAAAATGTGCGGCAATTTCTTTTCCGCCAGGGCTTGTTGTTTGAAGCAACATAATGTCTATGAATTTATGTTAAACGAGTCGTTATTTGCTGTTTTTCTGTCCTATTTTCATATCAACGAGTCTAGGCTAATCACCTGGTCGCCTGCCAGTGGAAATTACTGTACATACAACATAACCTACCATACTTTAATATTTAGGTATACAATTTTAGATTTGTATTTATAAATCTGAAGATTGAAAACGGTATTTAACTATACGTGTAATTTATTATTTATTAAAGGTTGTGTTTCATTTTTGATTATTATTAACCAAGAAAATCGATTCCAGACATTAATTCGGTTAGGTAACATAAAGGAAGATATCTAATATTTAATTTTGTTTCAGACTTTTGCGCATTGAATTGGCATTATTTTATTGTACCAGGTCTTAGCACGATTAATAAAGGTAATAGCTTAATACCTATCTAAAATCAATCGTGTTAAGGCGAGGTACCACCAATAAGATATCTGAAAGTTCTTGCAATTCATGAAACGTTCGAAATTGTGATAGTGTTATTAAACTCCGGTTCAAAATATTTACGTTGACACCATCTTTGTTACTTTCTTCTTTGCCACTTCGTTTCTATTTCAAATACCGCAAAGCTTATTTCAAATTTGTTGCCAAAACATCCCAACTTTTGTATTGTTTCAACTTATACCATTCTATATTTAATTCAACATTCGTATCTGCTTATTCAATACATGTTTCTGTATTCGGGACATGGGTTCTACGTAATTACATTTGTGTTTACTGATACGTACCTACCGACGGCCTTTCCTCCAGTACTACGACGACCATGTTAGAAACTTCTGAGTTAGAAGTTTGCTGCAAATGTACAGGAAATCAGGTTGAAATCTAAAGTAGATTTATAGTACAAAATGTTCGGATAATTAATGTGGTCCTGCTTAAGTATACAAATAAAAAGAAATTTTGGCCTCCCACACAAAATCTAGCACAATTTGTATGGAACGCCATACAAAATGACTCAATCAGATGGCACCATTTCGTATGGTAGAGCCATTAATTTTTTATATTTTAACCTCTTTTGCTTGAAAAATGTTGTTCATTTTCATGGTAGGTTCATACTTTTTGATCAGCATTTACATTATGGCATCGGGTTTTGTATCGAATTAAAGAAGTCACCATTATTGACTCCCTTTTAAGTGCATCAACACACTTGCGTCACATTCCGCGGCGTAACTTTTGGCGACGGATCTTTCGGTCGCATACAACACACCAATTCCGCCGACGAAATCTTCTGCTTCATACGGCGTCTTGATACCAAAATGGCTTCTGCTTTGATGTTGTATTTGTGATAGATATTGATGTTGATTCTTATTATTCTTGGAGTTACTGGGATTTGAAGGCGTACTGTACTGGTGGAAGAATATCCGTCGACGGGAAGCTCCGCGCTCCGCGGTGTAGCGCGGAATCTTCCGCAGGTGTGTTGTAGGCAATGCAAAAAGCATTGACAGCGTGTTGGACGGAACATTCCGAGCGGAGAGTGACGCAGGTGTGTTCTTGCCCTAAGAGGAACTAAACCCAGAAGCTGAGTCAACAGCTAGATATCCTATAGCCTAAGGCACTTCTAGTATTACAACATACAACGAAGCAAAGCAAACTAGTTGGTATCAGATTTCAAAGAGAAATGATGCCTCTTGCAGAGCTTACTGGGATGGGAGCGTTCATCTGTTTCTGAGATATCTTTGTCAGGATTGTACCACAGGTTACTTATGAGCGCGGCGGGCGGTTGTACCAAAGGTTTTACCCACGTCACCCGAAGTTTTATTTATTCTAAGCGACTTTTTATCTCAAGAATATTCTAACTTATTAATCCGCATTTGCAACAGCGTTGCTGAGAAATAGGAAAAAATATTATTTCTGTATGTGTTTTTCTGCCAATTTTCGTTCAACAATACTTTGGAAAGCTTGTCCCATAATATTAGGAGGTAGTTCGAAACTTTGCTGTTACTTCGTAGATAGTTTGCCATGTTACTTATTGTTACCATGTTCAGGTAAGTGAGTAATTATTTTGATGGCTTTTCTAATCATCGAAGTGGAATGTGATAACAAGCATCGAGGGATGTTTTTGTAATTTCAAGTTCGAAACTCCACGCTAACTTCATTAACAGTTGGTTTATTAAATTACTGGTTGCTGCCTCTAGTTGAGGCCTGACTTTTGAGTACAATTCCCTCAGTAGACAGATAAAATAACTTACTATAAATGTTTCACATTACGACATTGCAGTCTGTCTGAATAACTTGAATATCTGACGAAACAGATGATGCTATCGTCGCTGATTCAACAATCAGCTCACTGATAGCGATCGATTCTCAAACCATGTTATAGGCATATTCGGTAATTTAACAACAATAATACTAAGGTTCATAGGGCCGTTTGTCGATCCAACATCACGCTTGCCACATTACCTACTATTTAGTAACGTTGGAAAATATCATATGTGGCTCACAAAAACCGTCCAAATCCTTCTCTATCCTATGAAACACTCTCACCTAAGCAAACGAGAATCTCCGCCACAAAGGGTTCTCTCTGGCATATACATTGTCAAATTGTTCCTCGAAGGAACTTAGCGTATCGTCGCCTAATGCACTGTCTCTGATAGTGGCTGATTTACAAACCACGTCAGAGGAATTTACAACTATTAACACTTGGGTTTATCGGTCAATAGTATAATAGTAAAATTTAAAAATATCCTCTGACGCTCACAAAAGCTGTCCAAATCCTTCTCCATCACTATCTACAAAACACACTCACTTCCTCTAACCTAAGCAAACGAGAGTCTCCTCCACAAAGGGTTCCCAGGCACATACATTCTCAAATTGTTCCTCCAAGGAGGGGACACTTATCGCGTCGTCGCCTAATGGACTGTCGGTCCGGATGTATCGCTTTTAACGCAAATAACTGCTGAATCTGCTGATTTTATCGGCTTTTTGCGAAATTGCTGGATTACGGTTTCCTTCAATTCCACCTTGGCTGCTGTTCCTTTATTTGAATAAAAAAAGGTAGAGCTCAAACTGTTCAATCTTTTAGAACAGGCTTTTGTGATCCGGAAACTTTTTTTCTTGAGGCAAATCTTCTGAAGTACTTAAGTGGCTAATTCAACAAATTACAACATAAGGAAAGCTATTAAACTTCAACAATACATAGATATTTTTTTACTTTTTCGTGCTAGAGATTTAATTAATTTAATGTAATTCCTTTGAATTGAAGCCATGGACAGACGTCGTTCGTCTGTTCGGCTGTTCGTCTGTATCAAGCCAGTTTTCTCCTCATGTTTTCCAAAGTACACCTACACATTAGTTACTAATAACATGTCATGTCACTCCACTATCTCCAAGGGCAAAGCTATCTTGATGTTTGCTGAATATGTGGAATCTGTAGGCATAATTAATAACTTAAACAGGATTAATCACGAGAGTAATAAAGTTCTTGTTGTAGGGTTGTAGGTATAACTAGACTACAACAACATGTTGAACAAAATTTCTAGCTGACTTTTCAAGGACATAACTTGGATATCATAGAAAATCACTTCACAATGCCACTGACTTATCTCTTCAAGTATTTTCTGTTCGGTGATATTTGGAAATATAACATTTGGCTATGGTTACACTGACAGGAATGAAGCGATTACAGTGCGACCGATATATTCTGTTCAGCAGTCACGTCACTGTCATTGCTTCAATCGCTGTCAGTGTAACCAAGCGAAATATCGCCACCTGAACAGATAAGTCATTGTCTGGAATTGGATCTAAAACTATCACGATTTAAAACTAGACCACTCTGGCAGTTTTAGGACGTAAGTCTTGTTTTGCATTTAACACAATGAGCATCAATATTGCATCTTCCTGATACAACCTCTTTTATTCGTTGGCAAGGTAAGGAAAAAAATCTCAATTTACAAAAAAAAAAGAAAACAACCTGAATCTCCACTCCTCAGTACCTACGTCTGTCACTCTGTCTAGCTGTCGTCTCGAGGAGGTGAGCTAAGCTTGGTGTTCATGGACTCGCATTTGTAGTGGCTTGTTACAAGTTACTTAGATTGTCGTCGGAACAGCTACATTTTATCGTTCAATACTTGCTTATTTTGATTAACAAGAGAGTTAAATTATTTTTAATTTGGTGTAACAAGTCACCAACAAGTGTTTAAATATCTGCAAATCAACACCATCAATAATGAAGTTTCACCAAGTGTAGACAATCACAAGTATAATATTTTACAAAAAATTTTGATCTTCGACACATCTTTTCAAATCAATCAATTTTGTAAATCTCTTGTAAACAGGTAAACAACATGTCATGTGTCTAGCAGTTCTTCAGCGTTCACGCTGTTGAGTCTGAAATCATTCAAGTATTTTTTGAAAGAAAAGTTTTTAGGAGAGTCTCGATCAGCACTCGTCTAAACTAGAATGATTTAAGAGTAAATAAAGCAAACCCTTAGAAAAAATCATTGATATCAATCTTCTAAAACTAAAAATGATTTTTTTTTAAATTTTTTTTTTTACCAAAGACCGTACCCTTCATCTCCAAACATACATTAGTGAATCCAAACCCTTCGAAAAAATTAAAGATATCAATCTTCTAAAACTATAAATGAAAAATCTTTTTATTTATACCAAAGACCGTTTTCTATATCTCCAAACACACATTAGTGAATCTGTAGAACTTTTGATCCCTTATGTTCAGATGATCGAATATCGTTGACCCAATCTCATGTATATCTCATACCTTTTCTTATGTGAAGGATATGGAAACAGGGATAGGGGAAAACGGGCGTTTAACTAAGTCGTTTTAGGGTCAAGTTGAAATATGGAAATTCATGTAACATTCTTTCTTTCTTTTTGGCACGAATTGTCCAGTCAGGGAGAAAAATTCCCAGTCTCTTTCAAGTAAAGGTATGTATTCAAATTATACCGCTGGGATCGTTTTTATAAATAACTCAATTTGTTTCTTCAGTTTATCACAAATAATTACTTGAATTTTTTGCCAACATTATATAAGCATCAATTTGAGAATATGAAGAAAAAGATAATACCTAGACGTAAGTTGTTCTATTAGTCTAGACTACACTAAAACACTTACGTCTAGGAATTAGTGACCATAAAGCGAACAAAATTTTTTCGTGTGGTTATTTTGTTCGAATATGTATTGTGCTGCACAGATTTTAGTAGTTTACATTGTTTCTATCAGGTTTCTGCTTATCCAAGCTAGAAAATTGACAGGATGGCATTCTCTTCATCGACTGCCATCTGTTCCCCACAGTATTTGATAAAGCTTTGTCAGGCCAGCGTAATTGCTAGAGTTTCAAAGTTTCATGTGATTCTTGGACTGAGCTTGATGCATTACTGTTTTCAGTAGGCTTTATTTATCTTAAACGAATAAGACTATATGCATACTTATTAATATAAGAGATAAACTTGCTTATGAAGCAATTGTTTCCACTAATTTTATTAGTTCTTACTCATTTAGCACCTTTCGAAAACTTTAAAACAAATATGAAATTAAAATTTCAAAAAACAAAAATCTATTCACGAAACTCCCTTCGTGCATACCTAATGTAAAGTTTTCCGAAATGTATTGGCATAGGACTACAAAAAAATTATAAATGCTATGATAGAGTAATTTTCTTAAAAATATAGTAGCCAGTGCAACCAGACTCAGGTGCTGTTCACCTGGCACGTGTGACATTTGGCCTGCATAAAGAGCAAAGTTCATGATGCAACGTTATCTAATCATTGGATATAATTTATTTTATTTTATTTTCAAAAATGGAATACCAGTATTAATTTTTTATGAGTGTTGAATATTTAGCGCAGCGTTTGTAGATTATAGGTACCTTTTTTAGAGTTGATTTATTTCTTCTTGTCGTGTGGGTTTTCAGTACTCAAATGTTTCATAAATGTTCACTAGAAAGTCTTCGACATCAGCTAGCCACAACATCACGATATATAATGTATACAAAGAGAATTATATAATATTATTTTTGGTTAATTTATCTTTTTTTTCAGCAGAACATAAGTTGTTTTAATTAAGCAGATCTGATAGAGAAGAGAAACATGGTATATAACCCACAAAATAAATACTTTATTATCTGTTTAATAGTATATACCGAAGGTGCTGCTATTCTACTATTTCTATAAGAATATGCATTTATATCTAGGTACATTAGATAGACAGAACAGAATTTGGCTGAGGCAACGAATTTACTTGACACAGATACTCCTCGAGACGTTGCTTGGCACCGTTCACGTTAGTGGTATCGAAGGTATTGAGAATTGTGGATCGCTTAAAGTGATAGTTTTGATTTTTGACAACGTTCTTGATTTTCAACCGATATTATTTTACTTAACCTTTTAATAAGTATATGAACAAGCCAATTACTAGTTCATTTAAAATTTTAATTATTACGATACAAATTTTTAATAACAAAGTGTTAGTTATCATCATTTTTAACGTAAATTTTGGTAAGTTGAACAATAGTTCAATAAATTCAATTATGCACAAGGCAGGGAATCTACCCGTCTTCTATTTTCTTTATCACGTTCACCTCGTAGGAAGGTTAGGCATTCATTACTCTTATAAAATCCGCTTTGTTCGATCCGCAGTAATCCTTCTGTAATAACAAAACAATTTCAGTAATCCAAAAAAAGCTGAGGCCGCCGTCTCATTACATGAGAATTTTAAGAAATTGCCTTTTAAGCATCGGCACAGTAATGTGAACCATTTATCAGTGGATACTTGTTGGAAGTGTGTTCAGACCATAAGGCTCTAGACAGACGGACTACTATTGAACTGCAATCCGGCTGCCATATCGCAGTTCAGACACAGACAGTAGATTGAAATGAAATGCAATAAAATTGCACACCAAATGCACGTCAACATCAAATTGTGATGTAAAGTTACACCAGCCGCACATTATTATTGTTTCCATGCTAATTGCACGTTTATTTGGAGTTCTAATACAGATGGACCAACACGCTAATGTGCAGTTAGTTTTTAGTGTGCATTTATTTTTGTAATGGGTTTGTACTTGGCTCTTAGTCCAGGTCAGAGACGACAAAGACAGAGTCAACGATGGAGCGAGTTCACCCATAAATTCCTGTTCAAACTAACTTTGAAGAGTTGAGGGTTATATCCATGCGGAAACACAGTTCGTTGAAGTTGTATTATCAAGTGAATGAAACTGCACGTTGACGGGCAGTTAGCGGGCAGTTTCTTTGCTGCCACGTCAACTGCATACTACATCTGAACAGCCATAAATTGCAGTCGGGTTGAAGTTGGATTGCAGACTAGTTCATCTGTCTAAACCCTAAATATTTCCCTTCCACGAGACGAAACGGCAAAGGAATGAAAAGGGAATAGAGGGAGGGTCGGTTGCAATTCCTTAGAGGGGAATCTTTCAATGACGCATAATTAATGGACCCTTATTCAGTGTAGAAAAAAGCGAAAAGTAATTGTAGAATGATGCCTTGGCTTCTTGAAATTTAAATGAGAGTGGAGTTGGGTTCATAAAAAAGTATTTGGCTGCGGTATTTTTGTAGACTTCTGTACCTATATCACTTTTGGTGCAAAATGTATTGTAGGTAACAAAGATCATCATAAACTAGACACTTTGCCAACTATCTATCAACCTGTACAAGAGAATGATTTTTACAGCATAGCCTCATGTGTACAAAATGTATACAGCCATGATCACCACCTGACTTGCTCGTGCCAAAGAGCTTGCCGCTTTATAGTTGTTGTGTAAGAATAAGGTTTTACTACTACAGCTAAAAGCAAATTTCTGCTGAAAACGAGATTATTTGGCGAAATTACTTTATTTATCTTTCGATACCAATAAAAAACATAAATCACAACTTCTGTGAATAAATAAATGAGTATAAGTGACATTCTTGCTCCAAACGAAGTTCTGTAAGATACAACTCGTGAAAAGTCTTTGAAAACTTTCCTCAAAGTCGGCGAAATTGGAAACGTTTGATATTTTCCAACAGAAATTGTAAGTACTTTTGTATATAATCCTATATAAATATTCAAAGTAAATACTAAATATTCCAACAAGGTGGGAACCGCTTCAGATTAATTGAGAAAATTTGGAAACGTCCTACGCGTAATTATACTTTGAACTCGTTTTCATTCCAGACTTTGCTCAAAATATTTGCGAGTAATTTCATTAAATTGGAAGATTTTCAGTTTATTGGAAAATACCTTAACTAATTATGGCTATTACAAAAATAACCCAACTAGCAAAATTTTCGATATACAGCTATTATTAGCTGTATATCAGCTGTAGAAACAGTCGCATATCTATTGTAAACAAGCTTATATCATGCGAATTTGGCCCCACTTTAATGGCTATTAGGAGATATATTAGATATATTAAAGCTCCGCTTAGGACTACCGGGAAACAAATCATTTGTATATCTGTGTCCTTCTGAGCTAGTTGGTGTTAAATCAGTGACAAAAATTCAATTGTGTCACAATTAGGAAACAGAAGGGTCGCAGCTAACGCTGATTTACAATAATTTGATTACAAATTGTTGATTGGGATTCTATAATAACACTTTTTTTGTTTTGTGCGGACTTGTGCGTGATTTGGAACTCTGACAGGATTTTATTAAATTAAAACCAATAATATTGGTAAGTATCTTTATAATTTCCTCCATCTTGAAATCCATCGGTAAAAATTGACCGTATATTTTAAGTTTTAGGTGAAATTCATATGCGCTTGCAATTTTACTGATAAATGGGTACCATATTATTACTGTATTTTTAATGCCCCCCTCGAATTAATAATATTTATTAAAATTTAAATATTTTTATTAATTAGGTATTTGCAAAGACATCTATATACAACTAATTAGAGTTAAGGGAGCTGCTAACCAGAAGGTATACAACATCTCGCCGCCATTACGGTGTTTAGGGTTCCTCAGGTTCAAATTAAATAAACCTTTGATATAGTCCGGTAAATTCAATGTTCTTTCCCTTCTTCTGCGTTTATAAGACCAACCTTTCTTGTAATTACTCCATTTTTGATCCATGTTTTTGCACAAACTTGGAAAAATAAAAACTTGTGAAATAAAATATCGTCACCGTCAGCCATAAAATAATGTTTTGCTACAATTTGATGTCAAGAAATCCAATATGCAGCAGAAAGGTGACATATACGCTCATTTTTGAATAAATATGCATCTTTTTAGCGTTATATTACGGATAAGAAAGTTAATATATTGCCAGTGATAAATGAGAAATATATTATGCTGCATTAAATCTATTGAGTGGTAATAAAGGTTCAGTTATCATTAATATAACGCAAGCGATAGTGGATATTCATATAGAGCATATCTGTGATAAAACAGCTACTGTGACATCTATTATATCACTAGTTAGCTGCAAAGGTTCTAATATAACACTGGCTATATATCAATGATAGCAGAGCCACATAAGTTCATATTTGCGTTATAGTAGTATCATGAAAACACTAATATACAACATAACTGCTCTAATTGAGGTTTTGAGTATACTATTTTACAACAGTGTTATATGTAATGTAAAAGGCAGCTATGTAAACGTTTATATCGTAGGTTATAATCCCAATTAGGCTGTATATTGTTATACAGCTATCTGGTGTCTCATATCACATATATATCACTAGCAGCCATAAGCGTTACTTATTTACAACTTTAATATCTCTATGTAGCGATAAGATCTTGCGATTTTGCACAATTTTGCTAGTTGGGAAGGCTCACTTGAACACTAAGGCTTGATGATGTATCAAAATGCTAAAAGAAGTAACAATTAATTTCAAATTCTTCGTTCTGGTAAAATGTTAAACCTAGTATACATTTGCAACAAAGTAGTTGTTGGCTTTAATCTGATCTAGTTATCAAGGCAGAATTGACGATGGAGTTAGCTCAACCTGAACTCTAAAATGTGTATTCTCATCTCATACACCGATGGAACGCAGTAAGCAATTTGACGCCGGATTCTGGTGAAAAGGTGGTCGCAAGTTAAACGGAGGCTACGATCACCTTCTCATGTGGAATCGTTCTACAGGACCTGTCCATAGGCAAATCTGTGCAGGTTGTTTATTGGGGTAGATTTATTTTAGGTAGTCTATACTACCCCACTATATATTGCTACACTACCTGCATAATTATTATTATATGATAGGGGTACATAATTATCTTAGCTTGGCATCCAACGCTCAACTTAATTAATTGCTCGATAATTAGTAATTAGGTTCCTAATCTTATTATTGACGAAGATAATATTAGATGTCGATAATATAGACTAGAGCTGGCTTTAGGATATTAATGATTTATTTATAGAGTGTAGGGTCTACTGTCTATGTCCAGCAGTGAACTGATACAGGCTGATGATAATGATGATGATGATGAAGGGATAGCTTCCCGTAAACTGATCAACTTTTACAAAGAAATAATTTTAGGATATAAAAAAAATTGCTACCCCTGATCAAAGTGGTCATATTACTTTTGTTGGAAAGTCTTCTTTTTTTTTCTTATCATTTCCAAAAAAATGTTCAGTTTCCAATCAAAACCAATCAGTTTTCGGGAAGTTGTCCCTTTACAACCTTTTTCTACATATTTGTATTAGCTAGTTAGTAGGTATAGGTACTATTGAATATTGATTTAGAGTTTGGTTTCAAGAAATAAATGACGAAACTACAAAGACACATTTAATGTTAAGTATTTTCACCGGCGAATTTTAGGTATATAATAAAAATGTTGTAGGTACAATAACGACTCGGGTATTATTCCGTATTATCTATCAAAGGCTGTAAGTAATAAAAGAAGCTCTGAGAAAAATAAATTTCTTAAAAAGAAAAGAGCTTAAGACTATCAAGTTCTTCAAAGCGTTTGTAATTATTAAAAAGTACGTGGGAAAATAAAACTTGATTGAAACAAAAGCTGGGTACAAAGAAATAAAAGAAACAAATGCTTTATACTATTTTAGAAGCATTATATTTAATTGATAATGGGTTTGCTCTTGACTCTAGCCTAGATCAGGGACGACGAAGACAGAGTCAATAATGAAGTGAGCTCACCCAAAAGATGCTTCCTCACTCTAATTTTGAATAGTTGAGGGTTGTATGCATTTGGAAACGCAGTACAGGCAGTGAGTGCCACTTTTTAGGTGAACATATGTATAAAAGGTGATTGGAAGCGCTTTGTTCAAATTGGTGGAATATAAACTAGGTATGGATGATATGCGGCGGTGCGTCTAGTTCGTTGGTAGAAGGGAGTTGGTTGTGAAAATAAAACAGGTAGGTACTTATTTTATTGAGTATCGTTAGGGTATGGGAATGAAAATGACAGGTCTTTTGGGGCTTCTGTTCGTGTTTCGTGATTCGGCCATTTTGACATCTAGCCTAAAACATAGAGTGGAAAACAGAATCTATAAATAAAATATTACGCCAACACTTTATTGAAATTAGAAATTTTTAATTTCTTTATTACGGCTAAAATGGTACCTACTACTCGTAAATAGTCTTTGAAAATTACAAAACAATTTTTCTACTGTTAAGTTTACTTTTACTCTTTTCTTACAAATAAGGTCTGATCCTGAAACTTATTTAAATAAACGCACAGTACTTTTAACACGATGTGAAGAAGTGACTTAACAAAGAAATATCTCACACTCTCACGATCGTGTTAGAGCTAGAGCGCCATCTGTCTTGTATATTACTGGGACTTAGACTTAAGGACCGCGCCTTGAGAGAGTTGCAATTAATAAGTCTCAGGGGTTTCATTTCTTGAGAATCCGTAAGTTATTTGTGGAAGAGAATCACTTTCTGTTTTGTGAGAATAAAGTAAAGCTTTGCAAATTTATTATACCGCTGTCGTTTACTCCTGGCAGACAGCGCACTCAAACATTTACATCTATTTCCTACAAATGCGAAGGTAACTTTTTTGACCATTAATTTTGTCCATCTGCTAAGTACCTCTCATAAGAAGACAGAAAAAACAAACGTAAATAAATAAACAACTAATTTAAAGATATAAGTAAATGTTTGAGTGTGCCGTCTGCCAGGAGCAAACGACAGCGATATAACAAAATTACTTATGAGGTACAACATTTGTACACTATTAATGCAAATAAAAATGTTGTCTGTAAGCTTATGAATAGAGCCACTCTTATTAAATAAACAAAACTATTTATAAAGGCTTACCTTTGTGTCACTTTTCTGAAACAGACACTATCATTAGATCGTGACGACGCAGTTTTTCACCAACTACAACAATGAGTGACATACAAAAATAAAAATGTATAAGAAAAGACAACAATGACTAGAAAATTCGTGATATAGAAACATTGCTTACTCACTAAAATCGATCGAACTTTCGCAGCCGTTTAGTTGGGTTGAATAAAAAACACGATCACACGACCACACTCATAGCCCCCAATAGGATTCCCTGTATCGGGGTGCCATGGACATATTTAGGATTTAATATTTTAATTAAAAATTTGTTTGTTATCGACTCGGTAGTTGATTAGCCAACACTAAATGTCTAACACAGCTTCGATACTTTAAAAATACTCATTATAATCTAAAAAACTTATTTTCGCTGTTAGCAAGATAGTTCGCATCTTCAATCCATGAATCTTCAGTTCAGTTCAGTTCAGTTTTGATTTGTAATTCAGATCTGTTTCGCCCCCATCACTAGGTCGCGTCCACTACCCAGTTTGGCACCAAGTACCATGAAATTACTTTCTCTAAAATTTATAGGCTGGCATCTCGAATAGTTTCTCTTGGGATTACGGACTCTTCCAACTGTTTTGTAAGCGATAAATTCACTTACTTTATCACCATCAAGTTCTGGGTTCGTTTTATCTATTATTGAAATGGTACAAGAGAAATTTATTAAAATGAATTTATTGATGATGAAACTTGGCACACATTAGGTTAAGTCCAGGAATAGGACACATTTCCACTGCGGGAATATATTCATTTCCACAGGAAAACTCATTTAACGCGGGTAAAACCGCGGGCGGAAAGCTAGAAGACTATAAATGCACACGAATTTATAATTAATGTCAAAAATATTTGATTGTGTTCAAATAAATGCAATAAAATATCTTTGACAATTTGTTTTTTAAAGTAGAGTCTGCGATATTTGATTTGCTATTACTACATTACAGCTTTAATGTATTCTATCATAGCAGCATTTAGGCAATATGACATTTTGGCACTAGGCAGTTTGTACATTATGACACTAGGACTATGTTTCCCATTAACTTTTTGTCTTTGTAACATTTATTACCCGGCGGGCTACATGCCATTGACAATATTACATTCTGTTGCTTGTTTAGCTTTGCTTCAAAGCTGACCAGTAATTTTACTTTTATTGCCAATTATCATTTGTCAGATTCAGCTAATGCTTTTTGTACTCAAAAACATATAGTACATCGATGTAACCTTCTGACCTGTGTAGGTCAGACGAGAAGGGTATGTCTTTGTATCGCTATTTATAACAATTTCGTATTAGACTTTTATTATTAACCTCTATATGAAGACTGACTTCAAAGCTTCTTTCTTAACCCTGCCAATTTTGGAAAGAAAATTAGAAGAAAACAGTGTTGGCCTTTTCAGTAAATAAAACGGCTTGTACCAAAATTTTACATCTCTGTCTTGAGCGATAACATCTTCTTGAAGGATACATCCCCGGAGAGCATCCCATCTAGATCGTGTCTTGTGAAGGTTTTTACTCTAACCAAATAAAAACGAAATATGAGCAAGAAATTATTTCTCCCTCTGTTGTCGCAATATCTCCGTAAGTTATTGTGGATGGTGCTGAAATCGCTTGCTTTTATGTTATTATTTACTCAATTGTGAAAGTTGGAGAGCTCTCTCTAAAATTGTATTTGCTTTACTATTTTTGGGCACGCTACTGTATATTTTGATTTATATTTTTTCCAGCTTATCGAACACCACCGTCAGCGTGTTACTTGAAATTGGGCAGTATTTTTGTTTTGTTGAAGCTAACTGTTTCACTATCGGTTCGATCTAACATTTACAGTTAATTTGCTTGGAATCTTTGTAATTATTTTCGTAGTTACATGCTTAATATTTCAGTAGAACAGCTTATTATTGTGTAACTTAGGAGTTGTTTTCTAAGGATTCATTACCTACTATCAGTTAGTTATACTTTCTGTCCTATGGTCGTCTAAATTTGTTGATTTTGCTATATAAAGTCAACCTTGATTTTGACATTTTTGACCACTAGTGACGAGATGATAACATATCAAACTAAACACAATTCCTCTAGATCATAGATTATCGAGATAGATCATAGAAATTTAATGTTATGTCATGCCGTTATTCACAACTTCATAACTCCATATAACATTTTCAATATAAAGGCTCTTCCTTAGCCTAGGAACTAGATTTAGTTCCGACCACACGTCGTCATAATCTTGATATAAGTAGCAAACTCCCCTCTAAATCATAGTCGGCTTCGGCTCGTTACTTCTACGTTTCCTTTTGAATAGTGTTGCTGTATATGTCGATGGATAATATCGATACAAGCAGATATACCTACTTATATGTGCTTTTGATCTTGTGGCATGAGAGTCAGTTATCAGTGGGTATTACGTATAGATTAAAGATTATCAATAACATCATAATAACTTTGAGCTGCTGCTCTACAATAGTCTTGGTTGTAACGTGGTTTAAAAAATCATTACGTATTTATATAATTTTAGTTAATTGAAAACTGGCTTCACTGTATGTTTTTTTTAATGCAGTAAATCGAAATATCGACAAACTGAATCCCACTCCATCTCTAAATCTTTCAATCGATATTTATGATCCCCGCGGCTTCCTCCGCCTATATGCGTGCTTCCGCTTTACCAGCTAGCGCCACGGTAGCTGTGAGTCTAAGGATTTACGCGTGTACAGGATTATACAGATTTTCAGAAATGTGGTGTTTTAGATTATCGGCTTTCAATAGATTTTGTGTAGGTATATCGGTTTACTCCCATGCTGGTCTGGGAGTGATAGAAAAACGTAGAATGTGCCAGCTGCATCTCCTCCCGGGCATGCTGTAAAAACCAGCTAAGGGATTCGAGGGTTTCAGTATATTGTTATTTTAGGCGATGGGCTGACAACCTGTCACTACAGCAATATACAGATCTATCTTAAACAACCCTCAAAACATGTCAGACGTGGCGGAATGACCTTTGTTTGGGTCGTTGACGCTCTGCCTACCCCATTAGGGATACAGGCGTGATAATATGTATGTATGTATGTATATCGGTTTAGAAAAAAATAATATACTAAAAACGTCATGAAGTAAACAGTATTTTATTTTTCATAAAGGTTGTTTTAGACTAGAAGTAAATTTATTTGCCTAGCAAGCCCTGAAACTGAAACCTGGAAAATCTTTAGAGAGCCACCGATGAAGCTGTGCGAGAGGCAGCACACTGGGCTAAAGATGTATGACATTAGCCGTCGACTTGCAAAGATGAAGAAGTACTATTCAATAGTGAAATTATGTTTATAAAAATGATTTTCTGAATGTAAACAAGGTTTCTGTGTTTTGAATTAAAATTGTTATCAATAAATCTCAATTTATTCATAACATAACCGAACGCGAATGCCTAATTATGTAACAAGATACTCAGTATTTTGGGGAAAATTATTTCGGCCGATCAGATTTCTAACGGGCTGAAATGCGGCGAAATGGGCTGAAATTGTGTACCATTCGGATTAGACGCGGCATTTGCGAATTCATTACGTAGATGCCTTCAATTGCTTCAAATGATGGCTTTGAACGTCCTCGTTTATTAGTTTTAATGATATTACATTGATGGTTTGCTTTGCTTTGGTAATGTTTTGATTTAAGTCAGTTGTTTTATGTTTCTGATTTGTTGTTATTCCTGAACAAAATGTTTAATTGCCAGCAAATAAATACTCGACACGTCAAGATTCAAAATTTTTCAAAATGTTTTTGTTGTACACAGCAGGCCGGGGACGGTTAATGTGTAATTGGTTAATGGTTAATTGAATACAAATGTTAACAATTGTAATGTTTAATATGTATGTGGCTGTATATAGGCTATGTACTTTGTCTTACTGGTTGTAGAAAGATATTGTCAGCTAGTATTAGCGAGCGAACAGGGTTGATGGAACTTTTTTAAGACTGATCTGTATTTAGGTCATAAGGAAAGATTAATTAAAATAATTACTTGAACAGCTGTTGGTTTGTATCTCGTCGCTTTAATACAAAGATGAAGAAACCATGTCATAAAATTAATACTTGTTATGATATTATTTATTTTAAAATCAATAAGTATCGCTGAAATTCAAGAAAACATCATCAATTTTTACACAGAAATGCAGTATTGGTTTAAAATTACATGTTGTCCAATTTATTTGCTTCCAATCGCTCGTGTTTAACATTATCGCCAAGAGAGCTGTAATCCAAAAATCCTTGGCAATAATTTACCTAACGACATTTTCCAATCAAGTGGGTCGTTCCCGTAGCCCCTTTTCAGGATTAATCTGCCTTTAAGGTAAAGGTGTAAAATATTTTCATCAAGAGGTAAGGGGAAGGAAACGGAACGCTCCGAAGTCCATTGTATTGGATTTGAGTTCATCCAGATTCAATCTGGGATTCCAATTTTGGATTATAACTGTAGTTCAGTCTGAACATGAAACGTGACAATACTTGATTGTTTTTGCCTTCGGTTTGTATTATCTAAGAAATTGTTTCTTTGTCTCCTAATTGCTGTCACACTGTATTTTATTTTAATATCAAACTAGGAAACTGCCTCTCTAGTCTATAAGCAGTTTGGGCTTTTGATTCCAGACGATATCATTGTTTTTTTTTACAATACAAGAAACACTGAACGGTTGAGCATTTGGTCATTGGCTTGTTTTCAAAAGACAAATAATTGTGCTTCAGAAAGCGATGTAACTACTCGTTCGATAAGCAAACGAAAGTTATGGTTTTCCTATTCTTCTGCAAAATATACAATTTCAGTAACCATTTATTTTCATTTTCCGTCTCGCGTGACAAAATCAACTATTATTACAATTACTATACGTTATTTAACTTCAATATCCTCGTAATGGGAGCCAGTCACGACCGTTTAAAGTATCTATCAGATGGCAATATATCAACCCCATATATTTCATTGTCACAATCCGATATCGCCGTGGATATCGTCAGAACTTCCCGATTGGTGTTCAAATGATGAATGGAGGTCAAACCATTACAAATGACGTGGACCTTCCGGATCCATATGTCATGGAATATTGAGTTTTAGTAGTCACATCTAGGCATTTTATTGTAGGACTACCTATATGTTTTGTGTTATTTGAAAGTAGGTACTTATCTACTTAAATAGCTATGGTCTTTTCTCAAAATTTTCTTCGCCACAATAGCATTCACTTATGCATTTGTGTGAAGACAGCGCAAAAATAGCAGCGCCATAAGCAAGGCAGTACAGAGTTTTACAAGTCTCGCTACCATGCTGTTCATTGGCCGTAGCGATGATCAGTCGAACACTTTATTATACTTATGTATATTATATTATAATAATTATAGACATTATGTTAGATCCATTTTATTATTGTTGTTTTTCCTAAGATTTGGTTCAGAAAATATACATTGTGGGTGTAATAAAGTCTATTTTGTAAATAATATCTATTATTCTCAATCAATAGGTAGAGAACCAACCAAATACGCTATTAATAGTTCATTCTTTTACTGTTTTCTCCACTGATGGTTTTCTCTGTATCTTCTTACACGACTTATCCTTTATTCGTAGACTTGTTTTGAATTTTCCTGTTAAATGAAAAATATAGCAGTAGCAATGTACCGAAATCATAGTTTCTTTTACAGTTCATCATAATTACTTCAAAATTACACATGTACCCAACCCATATTAATTTAAACCTATACAATTGACTACTATATTGGTGATTTTACAAACAAAGAACAATTTGTTTCCGTGATTATGTATCACGTATCTGGATACTGAAACTGTTAAAAATATTATGAATTTGTGATTCCACACGCAATAGTTTGAAAACTATTGGACGTGACAAAAAACAAGCGTGGGATATGGAGTATTTCCGACCAGGGTGGAAAAATTTATTCAGTTCAAATAAAAGTGTCAGGCACGAAGGCGGATTATTTGAAACTCAAACATTTGAGGATTACCTATATACCCCGCACCAAATCCTGTAGGAACGTAGGTAGGTACACACCATAAGGAAATGTCGCAGTGATATTATTACTTTTACCACGAAGAAAATAAAGAATCCAAAAATATCACGCTGGTGGTATTCAAACTCGCGACTACATACATACATACATACAATCGAGCCTTTATCTCAAATGGGGTAGGCTAGGCAGAACGTCAGCGACCTAAAAAATTGTCGTTTTGCCTCGTTTGATAAGTTTTAAGGGTTATTTCAATTCAATAGATCTGTATATTGCAGTCAGCACACAAAAACATTCAAACTGTTTGCTGGTTTTTAGCCGGGGAGGAGAAGCAGCTGGCACATTCTTTGATTTTGTCGCTTCCAGTTTATCCATCACGCGTTTTTTTTTTAAATATACCTACTTTTATTATAAGAAGCACTATGTATAACGGAAATCTTACAATCAATCGATATAAGCTGTGACGTCACGCAGCAGGCGTCCAGGCGGATCCTCGCTAATGGAGGGTTCGCGCCAAAATTATTGGCAACAGGATTGGGGATTTAGAGCTAAGAGTCAGCTGTATCAGTTATCACAGGCAGTACTTGTTACTGTAGCTTAAATTTTCTTGGTATCATTATTTTTTCATAATTACAAATTTAAAACATAAAACATGTTAAATACGTCATGTAGAAACTTAAAATGGAATAGTACTGCGGCATTTAGGTAGATCACTTTACCTTTAAAAATACAGCCACAAGTCCTTTTGAACCACACTTCAAAATTTGTCAGACGCCTTTTATTAGGCCGTTGTGATCCTGCCTATCACCCAATTGAAGATCATCTCCTCCAGAAACAAATAAGATTCAATAAATTAAAAATTAACAAGACCCATATTTCTGGTAGGTATACATTATGATAAAAAAAATATATAAATCATACAGTAAAAACAGAATTCCTATTTTGTTTATTTGATTCTTCTTCATCTGTCGTGTGGGTATATTGATGTTAGCAGTAGGCATAAAAAAAAGTTTAAATTCCATGATAATTATTCATACCTACGCACCAAAATAAAACAAGATTATTTTTAAAATCAAATGATATTTTTATTCAATATATACACAACAAAAAACTTCGCACTACACAAAGAAATAACAGTTCTTCCGCAACTCTAATGAGGTTGAACTGAGAAAAGCGGACAGAGACGAATTGAGGGGAATCTAGATAAATCGGGTAATGACCATGTTGAAGACGGTAATGACGAGATCGAAACTAGCGATATAACTATAAGAAGTCACTTATAATTTGACTTTTAAATTAGCTTCAATTGGATTGGTTTACGTATATAATATGAATCGGTGTGGGTAAATTCCAGTGCTTTTAGGACATTTTCGGCTATGTCTAATTATAAAACTAGACGCAACAGCAAACTCATCACAATATAGAAAAAATAACCATTATCAGCAATGTGATGTCCAAATATAATAATAAATAACACACTGAAGAAGTTACGAAACACCAGCTTAGTAATATTGAAAACTAACATTCGTTAGTTAGCTTTGTATAAATGCAGGTAGACCCATGAATGTGAAGATCTATATTATGTAAAACCACATTAAATATAATCACTTAAAATATACTCAACCACAATCCGATACAGAAACACCAAGTAAATTAGGTTACGGTGACAAAGGTCAGAGCGGAAATGTCGAACTCCTTGTAACCGTATATCTGCACCTGTCGAAACTACGGCCATTTATTAGTTATGTGCCTGTAAATCCGTATCGGTAATCACTGAATAAGTCATTGCCTGTTAAGACTTGTGACTGGGAGTGATCGTTTGACTCGGGCAATGGTTCATTTATTTATAAACAAGGACAAATTGTTTATTCAACTACCTTCAACTGGAATGTATTTGATGACTCACCATTATGAAGTCAACCATATTTAAGTAGTAGAGTCATTGAACTTGTATTAGATTCTCCCACAAAGATAAAATTGTGGAGCATACGCTGTTTTGTGCCTCAGTTAAAAAAAAAACACACTAATTTGGATCTACTAGAAAACCTATTTGTTTGACAATTTATTAGGTTGTTTCTTCAAATTCCAGATAAACTATTTGTAACTCAATAACGTAGGGATAAAGAAAGAAACCAAATACATAAGGGTTCTCGTAAAATACCCAATTCGAAAAATAGATACTCGATTCAAAGCTAAAATAGAAATCGAACATCAGTCGGACAATCCGGATAAAGACAAAGATCGACCCGGTTAACCCGGATGTATCGTATCGACTACCAATTGTAGTCGTGTATCCGCCAGCTAATTGTTTTTAATTAACAATTAACCAGAGAACTCACTTTACAGAGGCAATCAATTATTTGTGATTTAACTGTAATTTGTGGTGCATACATTGACGACACGCTTATTAAAGTAATCGCATTTTAATGTCAGTCGACACTTTAATAGTCATGAATTGATTTTGTCGACAAATTACATTGCAAAAAAAATATATTTAAGTAAAATCAAAAATCACATCTGACCATGAATCTATTAGACCTAAATTAGGTCGCAAGAAAATGGCAACATAGAACTACAAGTTTATGATTCCTTGAAGTCTCTTCAAAGTTGAAATACTAGCGATGTTTAAACACGAGTATTTAAATACGGTGCTTGATATTGTAAAAAATTAAAACATTTAGCTTAATTTGTGGCTTTGTAGCGCTATAAAATTCGAGTAATTAATTATATCTACAAAATGTACCCATACAATTTAATGACAATAATGTCAGCACTATCTAGAGGAGGACAAGATTATCAATTTATTGAATGGAAAATGATTAGAACCTTCTAAAATAATTTTGAATCTTCTAGCGTTTCACACCGGACAGTGGCATTATAAATCTGTATAGGTATGATTTCACATAATCGGTGGAAAGCTCCTAGACGGGGCGCCAAATAGCTTGATGTAAACCGTTGGTGGCCTTTTAGGTATAGGGGGAGCTCGCTTCATTATGGACTATTTCTTTTAAAAAAAGTTATAGGCTTATACGCAAGCTTGTCGATGACAGATTTAAACTGTTAAAAATAAATAATTCACTCTTTCAGTGTGAACAATAAAGTACTTCAAAAGAAAAGTAAACACGACTGTACAATTCCATTGTGCCCAAACCGAAAAGCCAATAAAAACGCAACAGACAGACATTTATTAAAACCCCCATCATTTTTGTAGCTCAGTCAGTTCGAGCAGAGTGAACGAGAGATGTCAGGCCAGACACATCCGGGTCAGCGAGTGTGTGTGACGGGCAGAACCGTTGCGTAAGACTTTAACAGTGGCATCGAATTTTGTTGATATGGTGGTAACATAACATTGCACGTCTGTACTTAAAAATAAACTTAACAACAAAACTGAATAACTTTCACTAAGAAATTCATGTGCTAAATAAAAAATAAGAGCCAACTTCCATTTACCTACCAGAAGAATTTGTGAAAATACTCAGTTTCCTTGACTGCACAACCTTTTTCAGTCTGAGTATTTACTTAAATCACAATAGACCTAACCATCGTTTGTATAACGATCACTACTAAAGACAGCTAAATATTGTTTCCAAAGAAGTTTTTGTGTTCTAATAGTATCATCCTTACCTTCTTTGTCTGCATAATAGTGGTTACCACACTCTGAAGTTGATATAAGGAATTCATCAATTTGTTACATAGTTTCTGAATTATCTAGGATAACAAAGAAAACTGTATTACCTATCTTTTTGTGAAGAATGTCCTTCAAAGCTTTTGTACTATTTACTGAGAATTTTATCGTCTCGAAGGCCTATTTTCTACTATTCTGGAGACAAGCCCGTAATCTCCCTGATTTGAATACAGCCTCTTATAGAATCCTCATTCCTTTCAACAACGATCTGTATTGGAATTCTTTCCAGAATTGGTTCCGCTGACATATTTAAAGGTGAATAAGAGGACACATTAAGAATAGAATAGAATAAGAATAGAATTAACAAAGTGGTTGTAGTAAATGCAGTATTAATGTCATAAATAAAATGGGTTTATTTATCGTAGTTATATAGATTCTTTATTTTTAATACTGGAAGTTGTTTTTATTTTGGCAACATTTTCTAATTTGCAATATGGTGTTTACTAAAGGTTCGTGTTTGGTGCCATTTTAGATGGTCATTACCTTCGTTCACGTCCTATAATTATGATCATTACCTTCATATACTTCCTACTGAAGAGTAATTCAATGTTTAATAACGCTTTTTCAATGGATTCTTAAGTTTCAGTCTGCACAATGAAAAATAAAAAATTTTCTACGTTAGGTATTTTTCCTTAGATGAACTAATGCATTTCGTGTTCTTCGTCATTCATCTGAAAGGCCATAGAGCCTTTCACGTTAAACAGCATTTCCGCAAGAAAGTAAAAAAAAAAAAAACTTGGCAAGCCACGTTCCAGTGGCTTATCATGCGTCTGAAAAAACGCCCCAAATTCTCCCTTGAGATAACCACTGACCCAAGATTTAACGAAATAATACATGAAAGGCCCGCTCAATATAATAACATTTTTACGACTTCAGTCTGTTCATTAATAATGGATTTGGCTCTCGATGCCTGCTGAAAATTTAATCCCTCACGTGTTTTCGAAGTGGATTTACAAAGTGCCTGTTATATTTTGTACTTCGAACGCCATTTTTTGGTTCGTTGAATAAATTAAGCTGCGAACTTGGGGATTTGGGCAGATTTCGAGCGCAGCAGTGGTTGTTTATTCAAGAGATTGGCAGATCGATTCGTTAAAGGTATGTGTCCAGTGGCGAAGTGGGACGAAAATAGAACAGATAGTTGTGAACTGTTACTCACAATCATGTCTTTATCCTTAATGTGGTAGGCAAAGCGTCAAAGATCTAAGTAAAGGTTGTTTTGCCACGTCAAACAAGTTTTTAGGAGGAATAGAGACATTGGAAGTGTCTTCTCATCATGATACAGCTCATTGAGACTTTCCGTTTGATATCCCATTGGATTCGTTATTTTACAGAAAAAATATAAAAAATACATACATTAAATTTATAACGTCATAGATATTCGCTCCAGTAATTTAAAAAGCGACAAAATACATTTTCCTAATTAGTGATTATTGTAAAAAATATTCTAATTTAGGATACAGTTAATACAATCTGGTATCATAGAGAAATGTGGTATACGCATTTATGCTAATTAGTATTATTATTATTAAGTATTACATGTTACCACACTGTAACTTTTTAATTTTATTGGCTTTTTATTTCTCTTGAAAAGGCAGAATGTTTCAGCATCAGTGTATATTTTCACCACTTTTACATCAGAACAAAATTATTTCAATATTTTATGAATAATATTCCCATTCTAGTGTTTAACTGTAATATAATCATCATCATCATCAGCTCATACAGAAATGTTCCCACCTAGGGATACGAGTGTAATAGGCCGATCAGGCATTACGGCTTGGCCGACTTCACACACAACCTTTGAAATTCTTCGTAGATGTGTGCAGGCTTCTTCATGATGACTTTTCATCACCAAAAAGCGCCGAATAAACGTACTTATGACATTC
This sequence comes from Scrobipalpa atriplicella, assembly GCA_029255725.1. Lineage (NCBI taxonomy): Eukaryota > Metazoa > Arthropoda > Insecta > Lepidoptera > Gelechiidae > Scrobipalpa > Scrobipalpa atriplicella. The sequence continues at coordinate 37,032 of JARACY010002036.1, forward strand.
ATAATCCGAAAACGACATTGGCACATGGTGGGATTCGAACCACGACCTCCTGCAAAAGAGGCAGCGGCCCTATCCATAACACCATCGTTTTTTTTTTTTTGAATAGGTATAATGTTCATCTACAGTTCACCAAAATCGCACCTAGTGTAACAGAGATAATCGAAAACGGAGCAACCGCAGCATCCGACACCAAAATCGGAAACATAAAGTGATTAACGAGTTGCTGGTTAAGCGAAACCACAGACAGGGAAACCATCAGAAGGAGACTACACATACATAATATACCCCGAAACCTATAAAAGCACCTTATTGGGCGCTTTTCCACTAGACGGCACGTCAACGGTAACGGCGACGGCACGGTACCGTCGACGATATCGTAGGTGAGATAATGTATGAAAATCAATGAAATTATATGACACGCTTTTCCACTTGCAGGCACGGCACCGTCACGGCATATCATCGATTCCCATAGATAGATATTGTCACGTGATCGTCGCCGTGCCGTCGCCGTTGCCGTTGACGTGCCGTCTAGTGGAAAAGCGCCCATTGGCTTTACGTTCGTAGATTCGTAATTTTTTAGTTATTTAGTTTGGGTGAAACAGAGAAAGAAAGGTACCTAATTCACGTATGTATCAATACTTTTTTTCAAATTTTCCAAATCTGAAGCAAAGTCTCTCGTTATGTAATCTGTGGTGAATACAGCTCTCGATTAATGAACGATTCCACTCGATACTGAGTAATGGACTTCGACCGAGTATTATTGATAGTTGGAACATCGTCCGATATGTTTTCCTGATTTATCTGAGTAAACTGTCCACGGTGTAAAATCAGCTTTATTAAGCCCCTGTTTAATTTAAACAGAAATACGGGAAATTTTCACCGGATACGAGGACTTTTATCTTATTTGTTGATGGAAATTAAATAAGTGTTTTCAATTAATAGCTCTTGATATTTATGACAAACATTTTCGGATACTGAGTTAATTTAAATGTGATAAGTACCTAAGATTTTTTATATAATCAACTATTCGTAGTTGTTTTTTATACGATTATTATATTATTTTCAGAATTATTACGGACCTTCTTGGAAACTTATAAACGGGATAAAAATCACAAATTATATCTTTCTGACTGTCTTTTCTTTGTGTAATAATATTTTTCAAAGAGTGGAGATTTAAACCATTTCGATCGCCAAGTAAGCGAAGTTATCCACGAAGAAGACTTTGCACTGCAATTATTATTTCAATAGATGCAAGAGTATTGCACAGCAAAGTTTTCCTTATTTCTGAGTTCAATAACCAAAACATGATTTGACTTTTCGAGCTGAATTTGTACCATAAGACCATAAAATTAGAAATCATAATTCTACCTATATAGGTATATTCAATTCCGTATCCAACTATATACATAAACAATATTTTTTTCCTTACTGAATATGCAGTCCATTAAGCCTTAATTAAAGCACAAAACAAAAGGGCAAACTAATAAATAAAATCTGTCATTGGTTCGCAGTGAAAAATGTAAAAAGGCAACATTACATTTTTCAAACCTGCAATTTTCGTGCTTAATTAAGTTTAAAAGCTCGCACAATCACGTTTTTTAAAGAACAATTAGTTTAAACATACAAAAAATCCAACTGTTTAAAAGTGGATCTCAAATCTTTACAGAACCTAAAAGGTAAGGTACATCATAAGAAATTATAAGAAATTGAACAGAATGTGGCGACTGTCGGGGTCGCGATACAGAATTCTATTTCAGGTCTTTGTTGACATTCTAAATCATCATATATATAAAAAATATTAAAATAGGCCCACGAGTTTCGTCATCTACAACATCATCACCTCCCTAGCCTATTCCCGTATTTTACGGGGTTGGCTACCTAATATAGGAGATTGAACGACTCTACAACATCACTTAGGAAAAAATATAACTAACATACGTTTATAAACACGTAACTCTTCTTTACTTCGCGCAGTCGGGTAAAAAGTAAAAAACATTAACGGTAAATCATTTCGAAATATTTACGATACGGTTTTAAATTGGAAATGTAAAAGGCCACAGTTTAACTTTCCGGTCTAAATTTATAATGTATGCGATATGGTATAAAATAATGCTCGCGTGACAGTTATTTCCGAGTGTATAACTTTTTCAAGCCACCCCCGTTGATTATATTGTACAAAATATTTCTTTTGAACGCAGCGTTGCATTTTGAAATTGGATTTACGTATAAAGTGGCCTCTGTTGAAAATTCGTCATTATAAGGTTTATTTCGAATTTAAATATAATTGCTTGCTTTATATACCTTGTATAATAACTTAGTTGTTTTTTTTTTTCTTTTTCATTATCATAACGTTTTTTTTTTGTTACTTTGTTGTATCCATCACAATCTTCTAAATCCAAGCCAAAACGAAAGTAGTTTTAAAATTAAAGCTCGCTCGGCGGGTAGGAAGCGCACGTCAGCTGAACTCAGGAAATTGCGGCCCCTGCGACCCAGCCAGTATTATGCGGGATGCAGCGGCTCTAGTGCTTGCCAGTTATACTGTCTGGAGGTCACAGGCTTAAAATAACCTTTAATGCAACTTCTAGTTGTGTTTTGTTTATTACTGGATCTATGGATATAGGAAAGGTGTTATAATCTTTATTATCAGTAGGATTCAGGCAGGAAGTCGCTTCATTATTTGGTGGGATCAACGCAGGCCATTAGCGAGTCTGCGACCCAGCCAGTCCTATGCGGGGTGCAGTGTTGTGTCTAGTGCTTGTCAGTTATATAGCCCGGAGGTCAAAACAATTAATACCAACTCTAATGCTACCAATCGTTGTGTGTAGGTTGATATTTTTCTTTTATGTGGCTAGAAAAAGGGCTGGGATTTAGTATTGATTCAATGTGATCAATGCAGGAAATTGCGGCCCCTTAAGACACAATCGTAACAGTATAAATATGAAAGAAAGAAAATAATAAATTCGACTCGGGCCACGAACCTCGGGCAGGATTCGAACCTGCGCCTCTGGATTGCCGGTCCATTGCACTACCAACTATGCTACCGAGACTGTGACGGGAGTGACGAAATTAGTATAGTCTTTCTTTATGTACACGTCATAGAGACGTAGGCGACATCTAGCCGTGTTGTGTAAGAACTACACAGGGCTTGACTAGTCCAAATTACGATTGGAATTCAAGTCAATAATGATATCGTCTTACTTTTTACATTCTTTCTTTCATATTTATATGAAATAAAAATAGCATTGTGAGTGCTAAAATATCCTCAAAAAAAAAAAAAAAAAATCGTAACAGTATTATTGATGCATTGTCCCTAGAGCTTGCCAGATATACGGTCTAGAGGTCACAACGCTTAGTACCCCATCTATTATGTGTCTGTTTTTATTGAGGATATAAATATAGAGACAGAAGATTAGGAGTAATGATTAGTATAGATCAATGCAGGAAATCGCACCTTATGTATTATATTGCCCAGTTGGTATTATGCGGCTAGAGAATATTGACTCGGGGAAGAACGCTTGTTAGTCAAAACGCCGTGACGTCATACACTCATTACATTAGTGTAGGTACCTACCTACTGATAATAATTAGTTTGATTTAGTGCTTGGTGCTTGCTAGGTTATACGGTGTTGGAGGTCACGAAATAGTTAGCATAATTAATTAAATATGCGCGGGACAATTAGTTTTGATGGTGGCTAGCTGAGTTTTAAACTAATTAAGTAGATATAATTAAGGTAGCAACAGAGCAAAGATGCCGCCACATTTTGTAATAAATTATTGTATCTCAAATACAAACATTTTTATCACTATTATTACGATTTGCCACAACTTCAACAATTTTGAAGAATAACTTCATGAGAAACAATAAAGTCAACTACCTCATTGACGCTCCCGTTTCCGTTCATAATGTCAATGAAAATCAACGATGAAAATTAATTAAGCTCTTCTATACGTCATGCACGACCTCACATTATTGGTTCGATCGATTTTATGTTTGTTGCCTTGCTGCACAGTTTCAGCACCTAATAATGGCACCTGTCCAAAATATTGATAAGTCCAATGGTTGTAGAGACATAATAGGTAGGCACTAGTTAATTATTTGTAAAATCCGTTTGATAGTTAGTTCTTTAGATAAAATATTATAAAATATTGTGCATGATATTACCCAAAGAATGACACAATCAAGACACAATGTATTTTTTATGTAATATATTTGTACATTTTTATAAAAGGCTTTTTATATCTGCCCTATAGAAAACATATACCCCTGACGTAACGTGAACCTGTAACCACCCATAACATGGTGTTACGATAGACAACAAATACATGTTTGAAGAAACTGTATCTAGGTGTGACGTCACTGTATTATCTAGCCGATTCAAAGCTTCTAATCAGCCCTGGTAGGAGCCGGGAATATAAAAGGCGATTCTAGATACATAGAATGTACTTATTTGTAAAAGTGAAAATAATTGGATAAGGCATATTATCATAAATTTGCAAAGCATATGAAAAGAAATGGATCTAAATTAGAAAATCCGTTGAGATACAAAAAAAGAATTCCGTAATCTACTTATCTACTATATCTCACAGGTACTTGCTTAGATCTTTCTCGAACGTTGACAAATGACAAGAGCATTTACGTGGAACGCGAAATATAAGATCAATGCGGTAAGTCAAGTTGTCTGAACAAAGTATCTGTTTAGAGAAATTACTAGATGAAAATTTAGTATACTATTATATAAAGCTGCAGACCCACTCATGTAAATTAGGTAATATGCTGTAGATTTTACACGCTTCGATTTTGAATAATAAAAATCTTTAATTTCCTATGCAAACATTACCCTGAAAAGCTTTATAGGTACATTTGAAACTTAATTAACAACGCAACACAGCTTATTTGTTTCAAAGAGATTCGGATAAAATTTAATTTGTATTCAAAGTTTTATTACCATACATCTGTTTCATATTCAACAGTTTTATTCAAATGGAAAAATATTTTTCCCGATCACTAAAATGGAATGTTGGAATATAGACCGTTTGTCTCTCAAATAATCGAAGCGTTCAAAGTTATATTAACTATAACAAAGCAAAGCGTTGAAATATGCCAAAAACAATTTATGTCTGAGTGTTATTGTAGTTATTTTAACAAACACTTAAAATACGTACCTACTGTTCCACTTTCCAGGAATTCGGTTGAAATTTGTTGATTGTGGCTACCCAAATTTCATTCTAGGCGACTAATAACTTGACTCTAAGCATGTAGTGTTTTTTTTTCAAAACCATGGTAGGAAATACATGTCTGGTAGGTGAATGCCGAACGATATAATTGTATTCGTTTGCTAAGTTTAAATAATATAAATTGGTTGTAAATCGTATGCTGTGTTTTATTGGAGTATCCTGCAGAGCTGGTAAATATCAACCAACAATTTCACATAAAATAGATAACAAATATATATCAGGACTTCTATTTTTATTTTATTTCACTTTATACCTACTCAATGGCGCAAAAAGCATAATATTAACGAGCCTTTCTGCTAATTAATATTTTGATAAATAACACTGTATTTATTTTTGACTTAAAACTGTTTGCTTAAGTGATTTTATTTTTCTATGCGATGAGCAATTTTGTTAATTTTTACATAAGAATTAAATTATTTAACACTGCAATTATTTTGCTCATTTTGTATAGGTATTTATTGGAGCTACATAGAAATCTGCAAGTAAAATATGTATAAGGCTTTAAGTTAGTCTGTAAACAGCATTTGTACGCTATCGAATGCTGATTTGGTTACATAATGCCGCCGGCGCAGAACGCCGCCTTTGGTAAATGGGAACGCTCCCTAGCGGCTGAAATGTATTGTTTCAGCAGATTGTTCTAGTCTTGTTTACTTTATTTACCGTGTTACTGTTTTCTACCTAAACGCAGGATTTTCTAGAGTTCTGACTGTTGTTTTTTTTCATACCTTCGTTAGTAAACGGGTTTGGATACAATGATGCATCAAGGGTGACTTTAATTCATATGTATCTACTTGGCAACACAGATTTATGTACAAAAAAATGAGCAAAACTTAAAATCACAATATCCCTAGAATTTTTCCGTAGAACTCTAGGGAGAAATAAATTTCGATGCTCGGTCTGAACATTTCAAAGATCTCATCTAAGAAGACATCTTTTGTTAAATCCTGTCTGCATCTTATAATAGAATTCTCACATTCTAATATAGAAATTTTCAAGCTTTAAGATAAAATTTGCCAATTCTGGAAAAGCGGTTTATATAATACCTATTGATCCAATGGCTAAGCCGCATCAAAAATATACTAATATTTTGTTATTTAAGTATATGGGATATCCTTCTTAGTTTTGTTATTCATAAAGATACCCTCTTTTACTAACCACATTTTTTTTCCACCAGGATATGTAAAAAGAAACGATACTCATACTTTTTTTTTCCAGCAAATCTCGAACTCATGGCATTCGTCCAAACTTTAAGAAAACCTGGGTCGGGACCCTCGACAATTTCCTTATCGAGTCGTCGACTTATTGACGCTATAAATTTGATCCAGATAAACATACAAACATGTTTCTCGTAAAATGTAGCGAGTAGCAAAGAGAGTAGGGTTTTCAGACGAGCATACATGCAAAATTTATCTTATTTTGGGAGATAACGTATAAATTTGTTGTTCTTGTAGACAAACAGTAAGGTAAACTCATACAAACAAGGATCCAGTAACAAATACTAATGATTGATATGAGCAGGATTTTATGAAAGGGTTAGTTTTTGTTTTGAAATTATATTCAAAGTCAAAATTTGAGGAAATTTACAAATGTTACTTTCTTCTAAAACGAAATCAATTACTTTTATGGATAAAAATAAAGGAATATGGCGTCCCTACCAGCCAATGACACGATTTCCTGTTTCTAAGACATAAAACTCTGGGATGGGTACAGCTGATATTTATAGTAGACAAACAAGGAAATCTTGTACATCAAACAAACGACTGTAGGTACTCTGAGATAAAATATTTGAAAAGGGGGTGAAAATGTGTATGAAATTCGTATTGAATATTGCATAACAATATTGTTGGCGTAATTTAGTCCATGTCAACACTATATGCTATTTTACTTTATGTTCTTTGTATTTTCACCAAAAATAAATGATGAAGTAGTCGTTTTTATTTAGTGATAATTATGATTTAGTTTATATTGTATCAGTGGTACGTGACGTATGTGATGTTGAACCTGACGTAAATTACTACTACAAATGCGCCATGGTATACGAATACGTCTATGTTCTTGAATTTTGACATGTTTTAAATTACTTCCTTTTTTTCTCTGTTAACAGATAACAGAATGTCATAGGAAAAGAGATTGATATAAAATTTACTCAAAAGCATTTCCCTACCAATACGCTTCAAATCAATTTTTTGAAATAAAAAGAGTTTTTTTTTTAAAGTAGTAACTATATCTCCAATACCTAACATAAAGTTCGGCAAACTAAATATTAACGGTTTATTAAAGCTATCGGTACATACTGTGTTACACGTTCAATAAGTGGCATGAATTTTTAACCTGTGAACGTGTACTGGTGTCATATACCGGGTGTAAGGGACAGCATCCCGCAAACTTATAGGGGTTGCTCAGTCAACGATACTGAACAACTATCACCAGGATTTTTTTTTCGGGAAATGAAAAAAAATATTTGTTTTTCCATACAAATTGTCTGATCGAGCTGGTCATTTTGTATGAAAAAGCAAATTTTGTTTTTCATTTCCTGAAAAAAAATCCTGGTGGTAGTTGTTCAGTATCGTTGACTGAGCAACCCCTATCAGTTTGCGGGACGCTGTCCCTTACACCCCGTATGCACGGCACCTCAAATATGTAATGCTTCATGAATGCAAACATGAACGTCAGTAGCACTCACCAACTCAGTTAGTGCAACATACATGTTCAATAGATGCTCCTAGAATTGGTAACTGGTGTATTATAGATGTCTTGTCTTGTCTAGCCGTCAATGTCCCACTGCTTGACATAGGCCTCTCTCCGTGAATAAATGATTAGTAATAAATCTGGTAAACAAAATATTTAAAAACAAAAAGGTTCAAAATTAGCATGTAGTTGTTCATTCCTTGGTACTTAATCGTCTTTTAGACTAATCTGCAGGCAAGAACCTCGCCTAATCAATATTCTGCTATTTCGAGAAATAAAATAGACCGTCTCAATCTATACTACCCAACGCAAGCCAGACACAAAAGATATATCTTGTTTATGCTCCAGGGCTTTGAATCGACGTACCGACCGCTTCTTCGCCTGTAAAACTAACATCCTGCATTTGCGGAATTGTCTGCTGTGTATAGCACTAACTTTGCTATGAATCTGCTGGAACGTTTTACGGTCTGGTGCAAAAGTTGATTATGTTTTTATTTTTATTTCCGACTCTAATTTAGACCAAATAGTAACCGTAACAGAATCAACGATGAATTGCTCACCTAAAATGTTTTTAGGCCACTGACTTACCTGCATATACAACGATAGAAAATAGCGAAATTTATAGCGTCAGAATTCTTGGATTCCAGTCGAACTGATATTCAGTCAAGCCCGTCATGCCATAGAACGAAGTGAACTGATAGGAGGTCTACTATTTAATACTTGTACAAAAATAATTATTAGGAAATAAAGACTGAATAAGGAAATAAAACAAGAAAACATTACTTTTTATCGGGTCTATCCGCGATAGATTTTGGTGGTAAATCATAGGAATTTACCTGGTTCCCGACGTTTACCATCCTATGATTTACCACCAAAATCTATCGCGAATAGACCCGATAAAAAGTAAAATGAGTATAAATAATCGCGAGTGCTTAAAAAGTTATAAGAAAACATTATTTAATTAGGTATAATGAACTATGCTACAGCCTGCAATAAAATTAAATTAGAATACTACGATCAAAAGTAAAACTACAATCTTTATAACAAATTCACAAACGACAACCTTTGTAATGCAAAAAGGCCTACTGCCAAATCGGATGACATAATCAAACGCAACACAATCTCGCCAAAGCACTGAGTCTCTCCCGGTCAACCTCATCACGGAGTCAGTCGCCGAGCCAAACAGAACTCATTACTGGAACCACCACTGGGATTGCACGCGCCAAATGCCAATTTTCCTATTGACCAATGACCTTCTCTCATCTATGCAGACACGGCATGCGGCAAAGTGGTTCGGTTTAGCTCCTGTACAATGTGATTTAATAGGTGCTGGATTTTGAAATCCATGAACTGAAAGACGTTAATGTGTACGAGTTCAGGTATTAAGCAAAGGTGTACACACCCGTTGAAAATGAGGTGTAGGTAATTGATGTAAAACTAAAAAACAAAATATGTGTTGCATCTAAAATAAAACTAAAGTAAAAAATGTACAACATTGTCTTTTTTAATAAAATTTTAAGAGCGATCTAAAGCCTGTAGTAACAGAGGAGAGTGCTCCTTTTTACAAAACATGTCAGGATCGTATCCCTAAAATTTGCATCTAATTTCAATTTGAAACAAAACAACGTTTAGATCCGGGTAACCTTTTTGTAAAACAAGATTATCTAAATGTCATGCACCAATTAGAAATTTGCTAGATACAATGTTGGTTGGTACAAAATTCATTTGTTTTTGCAATGAGTTGATTTTTGAGTTAATTGGTGAATGGAACAGAGGACACTGGACAATGATGAGAGAGCCATATTAATTGAATTTCCCTGTGAATAGGCAAACGATATTTGTTCTGCGAATTTTCATTGAATTTGTATTTGTTGGCAAATATTTTTTTTTATCTGTACGGTATGGTTTCATGAAATGTTTCAAGGAGATCATCCATATAGCTATCAATTCAATAGATTTATTTATAAATGGTCGTATTGATTTCAGTTTTGTTTTTGTTTCAGATGACCCAGTAAATGGTCCGGCGGCGTAGTTCACCTCCACAAAATGGTCGACTTATAGCACCGGTCTTACATCTCGAACGGTGGCGTTGGAAACGGAAAAATGTTCATTCTGACCATAGCTTACTTCATTTCACTGCCAGCACTCACATCCAAAATGGTCCGTGGAGACACACCAATAGACGAGAAAACGCAACCACCCCTAATAAGTAGTAGAGTAGTTAGAACTAAGTATGGAGACATAAGAGGGTTTATAGTGACGCCAGAATCTCGATTTCTTGAGCCTGTAGAGGTTTTCCGAGGAGTTCCTTATGCATCACCGCCCGTTGGTTCTCTTAGATTCATGCCACCTGTATCAGGCGCGCAATGGTCAGGAGTGAAGATCGCTGAAGAGTTCAGCCCAGTGTGCCCTCAAGTGCTTCCAGATATAAGGAATGAGACCGCAGTGCTAAGGAGGATATCGAAAGGGAGGCTGGAGTACTTGAAGAGAATACTACCGTTCCTAACCAACCAATCAGAAGATTGCTTGTATTTGAACATCTACGCGCCAGCTCAAGGTAAGCTTATTATTAATAATTCAGACTACCTTAATACCAAAAATCTTGTTTAGTTCAAAAACTATTGTCACTTTTACATATTATTTCACGTGGTATTTACATTCTATTTGCGATCATGATTCATGATACACCAGAACTAAAACAAAAACAAGTTTTTTGTTAAGTATAGGTTCGCTTCAACAATTGTGTTTGTCACAAACAAACCGTCCAGAGAGAAATATAATTGAAGAAAAACAACATACAAAATAACATTTCCATTAATTCTCGTCGGCCTGTTTCAACCCGTTTTATAACCCTCGTAATATGACAGGACAGAAACACTTTTTACACGAATTCAAGCAAAAAGCTTCAAGGTTTCAACGGAGGGATTTCAAAAAGTTGATTTATAATTTCGACCAAAGGACGCCAACCGGTCTAATTTTCTAGAGTTTTTGTCCTT